>JAFIRS010004044.1:0-102883 GCA_018342105.1 Gonioctena quinquepunctata
AGAGTTTTCTATCACCAAATTGCAGACTTGGGTAAAATAGCTTCAGCATATTCAGAGGTCTAATAGCAAAACAGAGGTTGGAGAAGTTTTTGTATTTTGCGTTCAGCCTCTATATCTCTTAGACGTTTTGTGGTAACATTATATTGTTCTTGGTTTAAGATGGTTGCATTTTCAATTTGATACAAAAACATATCATCGTACATTTTTGGGTGCAATCGATGTTATCGTTCCTAACTTGAACCAACAATTGTGATTATTTGTCCAAACAACTCACCTAAGTTGTCGTTGTACTGTTCTGATGAAGCATATTTTCTTCCGTCTTTGCATCACTCGCCACAGGTCCATTGTTGGTGGCATTTTTGTTGCCCGGAGAAAAAGTATGAGTATATAAGTAAACCCATGATGTTGGAATATTAATTGACTGAATGCCAACTGGACATATGAGTCATCATTGATGGATTGATAAATACTCAAAGAACCATTTCGAGGATTATAATGGGGAGTGTAGCGATCTGGAGTTCCATGTATGAATGTATTGAAAAGTAGGAAACCAAATGAAATTACGAATTAGATAGATATTTTGTGAAAAATGAATTTCTCTAAGATTATGTGGTGACCTTTCATGTCTTCACATCTGGAGGGGAGTGCAACTTAGTATGCCAAAAAAAAAATCTTAATGTACTTTCACTCCATTTGGGGACGGTTAGTTGGCATTCGTTTCCCGTGTAGGCCTGAGCCCAAGCTGTGAGCGCCGTGGCGACTGTATGACACAGGTGTCTGAAAACAAACGGTACCTCAATGGATCCTCCGAGAAACAGGGCGAAATCTCAGATTCAGATTTCAGTCAGATTTCAGTGAAAATCATGATATGTGATATTATTGATTGTAATTGCATGGTAAGCCATTCTCAGGGCGGAGATGCCCCCTTCGTGGTTGTAATTTATTGATGATTTCAAGGCCATGTTCCCTCACCAGTCACGCTCGTGATCTAAAATTAGATTTTGATATGTGATATGTTTTCGTGGTAGACTGTTATGACTTCCAATATCGGAGATCCCTTGGGCCAACGGAATCTTTGTGATAAAATCTTTGAGAATTTTTTATGGAATTCGCTCTATGTAGTCATTGATTTTTTCTACCCCTGTGATATCATGAAGATTATCTATCCGAATATACCTGTTACTGTCTATTCCGCAGTACTTGGACTTTATGTAAGGACGTCACTGCTGCACTGCAGAAGACTGGACAGGCGTATGTAATAATTGGCTTGATTAGACTTTTTGAAAGTAGTATCTTGTTTTTTAATGACATGAATCTATTTCGTGCTATGAGTGGATATACCTTTTTCATTGCAGAACTGGTTTTTGACTTTTTTTTAAATGCTCTCTGAATGTCATGCGCTTGTCCAGATGTACCCTCAGTTATTCCCCGATGGGCGTGACCGTTATCTCCTCGCCTTGTATTTTTAACTTTGCAGAAATGTTTGTATTTCGACGGTCAACATTTCTTGTGAAATTGATTTGTTCCGTCTTCTCCAGAGAATGTTTGATTGATTTTTATCCGAAAAGTTTGATGGTCCAGGTAAGATTGTAACAGTTCCACCCTGTATAGTGGCATATGTGCTCTCGACAGTTTTGAGATTGATCCATCTGGCCAAAGCGTATCAAAAGTTTTTTGAGTGTCTAACAGGACCATGACTGTACTCTAATCCTGATTGAAGGCCTCTTTCATCCTATGAAAATTTCTGGCAACTTGGCTAGTTGTTGAATGGCCTTTTCTGAAGTCAAATTGCTCAGGGGGTGGAAGATTCAACCTTTTTTTCCAGAGTCAAGAGCCGGTTCAAGATTACACTCTCTAGCACCTTGGTGACCATACTTAGCAGTGAGATGGAGCAGAAGCTCTCCTCGTTTTCTGGATTTTTGACCGCTTTCGGGATAGGAATAATAACAGCCCCCTTCAGAACTTCTGGGTGATGGCGTTGATTATTTTTACTAATTAAATGATGGCTTCTTTGGGTGAATTTTTAGCAGAATTGTATCAATACCGTCAAACCCTGGAGCCTTACTATTTGGGAGAGATTGAATGATGTCAGCAATTTCATATGGAGTGGCCAAAATTGTTGATAAACTATTCAAATTTTGAACTGGGCCAGGGAATTGACAGATTTCTTCAGCATTTTTCGTGGTCTCTCGGTGGTTGTCAGCTTCATCCCTACTAAATTTATGAATTTTTTTGAAATATTCCCCTAGTAAATCCGCTTTTCGTTGGTCTGACACCGCACCCTCAGGACCACTCTCTAACGTTGGGATAGTACAAATTTTCGTTTGATTTTCTCCGTTAATTTTCAAAAAGAGTTATCCTGAGGGTGAAGGTTTTCACGAAGATTCTTCCATTTATAATTTTTCATTTCTTTGATTTGCAGACTCATTTCTGTGCCAAGTTTTCAAAGACAAGCTTTTATGTAAGCCGTGTACTAAAACGTATGAAATAAGTTACGGTCATCGCTGGCAATGATTTAATTATTTGGTTTCAAAAAGTTCGTCACGCGAAATACATGTTCCAGTGTTTTTGGAATTATGATGGGATTTCGAATTTGTTTATAACTAATTGTTAATTGATAAACAATTACATTTTCAATAAAAAAAATAATTTTTGGTTATTCTATTGAGAAATACCACTTATGATTTCAAAAGGAAAAAATATTCATGACTAATTCTTTAAATAATGGAAATATAAAAAACTATTATAAAAAATAACAGTTTTTTTAAAATATTTGTTTTTATCATTATATTCTCTAGATAACAAGATGACATTTTTTCTATATTAAACTTTTCAATTTGTTTATGAACAATTTATAAACAAATGTCCTGAAAAATCTTTTTTGAATGTTATTGAATGCCTTCGTTTGATGCAAAAACAGCAACAGCAACACAGGAATACATTTTATTTTTAATTTAAGTAATTATTCATTTTTGGTTAATTTAAAAAAAAATATAATAAACAAATCAAACAAATTAAACACATTTGAAAAAAAATTATTACTTGATCTTATTAAATATAAATATATATATATATATATATATATATATATATATATATATAGTTTTCAGTTTCTTGAACCAGGAATATACAATGGAGTTTGAGTTTCTTGGGGTTTCGGTTTTTTTTTGTGAATGACAAGTCTTCTTTTAGGAGATAAACATTTATTTCGTCGACGTTTCGACCATGTCCACGGTCTTCTTCAGGAACTACAAATAAATTTTACCAATAAAAATGATGAAATGGACTTACCTAACAATAATTAGCTGGACCAATATTTCGAGAAAGTGTAAGGCAGCAGATGATTAGTTTCCATTATACAATTTTTCCTCCTCTTCATTGTGTATAATAACGGAGATTTTGTTGTTCTTTTTTATAAATCAAACGTGAGCAATCGATAGGAGGCTGGTTGATATGGATGTGAACTATCGTTGAATGGTACGTAGGACTTGTTGTCGGTGACGGAGTTCATGTGGGATTCTACTTCGGTTGTTTAAATTGAAAATTTCTTGCTTTTCTGGAGATATGATGTTTGTCGATTCTGTTATAGATGGCGTGATAGACGGTGAATACCACCACCTACATTCACCGTCCATCACGCCATCTATAACAGAATCGACAAACATCATATCTCCAGAAAAGCAAGAAATTATCAATTTGAACAACCGAAGTAGAATCCCACATAAACTTCCGTCCACCGACAACCCAAGTCGCTTCACCGTACCATTCCAACGATAGTTCACATCCATATCAACCAGCCTCCTTATCAGATTGCTCACGTTTGATTTTAATAAAAAAAACAACAACAAAGTCTTCCGGTTATTCATACACAATGGAGGGAGGAAAAAAATTGTATAATTATGGAAACTAAGTCATCTGCTGCCTTTACACTTCCTTTTCGAAAATTGGTCCAGCTAATTATTGTTAGGTAAGTCCATTTCACAATATTGATCTTTGTGTCAACGTAAAATTTATTTGTAGTTCCTGAAGAAGACCGTGAACGTCGAAACGTCGAAGAAATAAATTTATCTCCTAAAAGAAGACTTGTCACTCACAAAAAGAACCGAAACCCCAAAAAACCCAAACTCCATTATATATATATATATATATATATATATATATATATATATATATATATATATATATATATATATATATATATATATATATATATATTCTTCAGTTTCTTGACCACATATATATTTTCTTCAATATCTCGGAATAAAGGTCTGATTCAGTCAATTCATATAATTTCTCTTAACACGTTTCGACATGGTATTTGTCATCATCAGGTTAAACACTCAAATAAAAATATGGAGTTTAAGACATATTTAACTTAACACAATATTGAAATGTATGCACCAAAATAATTCTTTAAAAACATATGGTTGGAAATATAACACGTTATTTAAGTCAATATAAAAATATCTGTAACATTTATGCGTATTCACTTAAAAATTATTTTATTTGCATACTGCGTTCGCATCGTGCGAACTTATTGTAGAAGTGTGACTGCGTCGAAGATATCGGGAATGGTTTGTTTATCTTTCATGCATGTTTTCCATCTTCATAAGATCATGGGATTGTTTATATTGAGTTTTAGTATATGAGCCGGACTGTATTTTTTTTTGCAGCATGTAAAGATCAGTTTTATTATTATTACTATAAACAAAGTTAAAAAAGGTTGTTATAAATCTGGCTTGAGTTTTTGATATCATTTCTATTGTTAATGCTATTGGGGTCTTTTTTAATATGTATCATTTCAAGAAATGTTCTTTCTCTTGGATTCCTTTATTCCGAGAAATTGGAGAATATATAAATATATATATTAATATATATATATATATATATATATTAATATATATATATATATATATATATATTAATATATATATATATATATATATATATATA
Source organism: Gonioctena quinquepunctata (assembly GCA_018342105.1). NCBI lineage: Eukaryota > Metazoa > Arthropoda > Insecta > Coleoptera > Chrysomelidae > Gonioctena > Gonioctena quinquepunctata. The sequence goes on from JAFIRS010004044.1 coordinate 4,954, forward strand.
TATATATATATATATATGAATATAAATATATATGTGTATATACCGGGTGTCCCAGTATACCTGTTCCACTGGATTATCTCAGCCATTTCGTAAGATAACAATTTGAAAACTTCATGATCTCCAATTCGTTCAAGGAACCTTCAACTGAGAAAAACAAAAATTGAAAGTCACTTCCGGTTTGACCGGAAGTGACTCGGACTTTTTTATTTCAAATAGCACCCTGAATATTTTTTTGCAATTTTTTATTTCTACTCAAAATTATCTTTCCAACGATGTATCACACTTTGTATTTTACATTTGATTTGATGAAGAAAACGTCAATTGAAATTTCAAATTGAAAGAATTGCAGTAGGCTATGATATTTTGTGTAATCTTGATTTTGACTTCAATAATAATTGATAATTCATGAACAATTTTGCATTCGAATGATGAAGAGAATGTCAAATTTCAAATTATTAGAATTTTAGTAGAACTGGAAGAATTAATAATTCTTAAATGAAAACCTTAGTCTGCCATGGAAACATTTGAATACATTTGTTTATTACTTTGACAGTTAATAATTCTCAATAGTTGTGTGCGTATCAGAGAAACCAACATTCAAGAATGAATAACCGTGAAAATGATGATAACTTTACTAATCAAGAGAAATGAGATATGATACTGATTTATGGAAAATGCGAAAATAATCGTCGGGCTGCCCTACATGCATACAGAGAGAAATACCCTGATAGACGAATGCCAAGCGCTATGAATTTCACACGCTTGGCTTCGAATTTGGCAACAAGTGGATCATTTCATAGAAAGCGTACTGTCTTTGAAAGAAAGAATGCTACGGACGAAGACACAAAATATTATAGCCTACTGCAATTCTTTCAATTTGAAATTTCAATTGACGTTTTCTCCATCAAATCAAATGTGAAATACAAGGTGTGATACATCGTTGGGAAGATAATTTTGAGTAGAAATAAAAAATTGCAAAAAATATATAGGGTGCTATTTGAAATAAAAAAGTCAGAGTCCCTTCCGGTCAAACCGGAAGTGACTTTAAATTTTTGTTTTTCTCAGTTGAAGGTTCCTTAAACGAATTGAAGATCATGGAATTTTCAAATTTTTATCTTTCGAAATAGCTGAGATAATCCATTGGAACAGGTATACTGGGACACCTGGTATATGTATATATATATATATATATATATATATATATATGAGCAGCATCAGATTATAGATAGTGACACCTATAATCTGTGCGGTGAAGCTTAAACCTAATATCGTGGAATTTTAATAGCACGAAATTTCGTGCATATTAACAGGTCACCAACAAATGTGTCAGATAGGCCTACCCACGATACCAATAGTCGTACTCCTCATGCGTTTAACGCAAACAAATATCGAGAATAAGAGAAATCTGTTTCGAATCCAAAAGAACCCACCATCCGTCTACAGCCTGTTTCATGGTTTCCCAATCATCAGGACGGCCTGTGGTCTCTTTCAAATTCGTATCAGATTTCTCGTAGGTTAATAGCCCTAGGCCAAACAAACATGTGAGCAGCATCAGATTATAGATAGTGACACCTATAATCTGTGCGGTGAAGCTTAAACCTAATATCGTGGAATTTTAATAGCACGAAATTTCGTGCATATTAACAGGTCACCAACAAATGAAACAGGCTTAGACGGATGGTAGGTTCTTTTGGATTCGAAACAGATTTCTCTTATTCTTTATATATATATATATATATATATATATATATATATATATATATAAGGAGAGAACAATTTTTAGAGCTATCATTCAAACATTTATGCCGTTTAATATGGAAACCAAGGTCCGAAAAATAAGGACCAATTAACAAATCCCTAACTTGTTGAAAAATAACCTTAATCTTTTTTCTAATGGGACCTTGTTCTTCCATGTGTGGAATACACACCATAATTTATTGAAATTTGTAAATTGATATTTAATACTATAAAAAAAATATTTCATGTAGCGGTCGCTTGTACCCCTATTTTTAGCGTTGAATTGAAGTTATAAATAATGGAGATAAAGTAAACTTTTTTACTTGAAATTTCCTCCTCTTTGAGAATTTTTTTTTTTGATTTCCACTTATAGTTTTCGAGATATTCTCAAAAAACTGAACCATTTTTTTTGTTTTCATAAGCAAAAAAACAAAAAAATATTTTTCTCAGAATTGCATCTCGAATCGATTGAGCAATTGCTCATATTTTTTGGAGACTTGGAACAATTTTTCGCAGGAAACTCACTTCTAGACTAGTCTATCACCTTCAAATGTCCAAATAAATGACAAAAGGCTATCAAAAAAACTTAGGACAACTTCTTTTTGTGGCATCTGCGGCAGACACTGGCTGTTTCATGAAAAATATATTCATGTATGAACATAACATCGCAGTGGATGTTCAATGTCTCAAAATCTCGCTATCGTTCGGCCATGCATTACAACTTGAGCAGCTAGAAAAACTGACATATTGTTACCCTTGCCGTCACCTGAGATCGTAGGTCGAGGTACTATGAGCTTGAATGGTTCATCGATCTCGTGCTATATGATATTGAAATTCAACAGCAGCAAAATAAATTCAAAATGTCAAATTCACTATTTATTTCAGTCGAGTACCAGTAGGGGAGAAGGGGGCAGGTTCGGACATGGGGCACTTCCGGACATTTCAAATTTACCGCTAGGCATTTACGCCAGATTCACCAATCATTGACAAATGCTTCTGTAAACAGTTTGGAATCGTTGACGCCAGGTCGTGTTACATGAATTTGATAAAAAAGTGGATATATATGCAGAAGTTCCCAAAAAGGATAAGTGATACAAGGTTGAGATATCAACTAGTAAGGTCGTACACCTCAAGGAGTGAAATGCAGGTGAGAAATGATGAGTCTATCAGGAAGAACGCATATTGTTATTCATCTAACCTCAAAAAGTATAAGGATTGTCAAGTGTATGAAGAAATTGTGACAATAAAACTCAACTATATACAGCTGGGGCACGTTCGGACAAAAGATGTTGGGCAGGTTCGGACTGTCCGGAGCTGCCCCCTGCTTCATTTTCGCGTTTGTCCGGATATGCCCTGATATTTTAGTAACTTCTTACTGTTTGTAGGATGGTGAGAACATACAAAAGAAAACGTCTCGCTCAGCCAGATATTCCTAGAAGAGTCTTGAAAAATGCTGTGAAGAATGTTATCAGCAAAAGTATGTCTTTGAGAGCTGCTGCAATAAGATTCAATATACCTAAATCAACTTTATTTGACAGAGTTGTCAGAGCTAAAAAGCATTCCAATAATAACATAGAAGACTCTGGAAATGAAGGTGGTGAATCAGAGGAAGAGTTTGCATCATCAAAATATGAAACACGTCAAGTGTTCTCACGAAATGAAATGAAATGAATCTATTGTTAAACCATCAGATGTGAAACCTTTACCGAAGGCTTGTCCCAGAAACACTACCAGAAAATCGAGAAAGGGAAAATCAAGAATTCACACCAGTACTCCTGAGAAAGAAAGTATATATAATTGGAGAAAGCCAAATTGATGAATGTGAAGAAAACAAACACTTCGAGAAAACTGGTGTCTGAATCTAAACCAAAGAAAATGCAAAGTAGTAAGCAATCAAAGAGGAGAAAGAAGAATAAAGCAGTTTCAGATGACATTTCGTCATCAGATTCTGATATAAATTTATTTCAACGAAAAAAATAAAAAAAGATTTGTCCGACTCTGATATAGATTTAGATTATAGTGCTGATGATGATGAGCTCAATGAACTTTTAGATGACGAAAAAATCCTAAGAGATGATTATATATTAGTGAAGTTCGCAACAAAAAAAAGGTCTTTACATTATGTTGGAAAAGTGATCGATGTAATGGAAAAATGGGGAATTCGAAGTAACATTTAAAAAAAAGTGTATAAAAGGATTTGTTTATCCAGAAATTGAGGATATTTCATATATTGAGAGGAAAAACATTGTATCAAAGTTACCTAAGCTCATGACAACACCGGGGACTCCAAGAATGGCATCTTTTCTTCAATTTATGTAAATTTTTTTGGTACGATGTTAAGTAATTTTTCATAGTATTTTGTCAACAATTATATATGGAAAGTAAAGCAGCATTTCAAACATGTATATTCGTCCGATCCACCATTCATGTCCGAAAGTGTCCCGCCATGGGGCACTTCCGGACAATTCCCCAAATTCACTAATATTACATTTCCTGGAAAACTATTCAAAATTTTCATGTATTTGATAATGAAAAGACATATAACCAGAAGGCCCTATTTGACGACATCCCAATATCTTGATAATGTTAACAATCGATGGAGTTATAATAATTTGTAAAACGATGTCCGAATCTGCCCCCTTCTCCCCTACGCTCTCAATTCTATTGAGCTCTAAATACGGGTCAGAGTCAGAAATGGAACGAATGCCGGTAGCAATCCTTCCGAGTATGGTAGGATTGTCAATGGATATAAAGTAAATGAAGTTACGAGGGCCAATTGGTGAGACAGCCTGCTATCGTAGTGATAGGAATTCCTAATCTATTTTTCTGGTTAAACAACAATACCCCACGACATAAATCAATCCGAAATAACAAATAATGCATAACTTGACTCATCGTGAAAATCACGGGACAGGGATATTTTACACTTGTGCGATTCTGCACAGCTGAATCAAACTTTTCATGGAATATCTACAATGCGCGCAATAAAATCTATCAAGCGTTTCGCCAACCTGATAAACTCAACGGTTTTCAAACACAGTGGGAAAAAATATATACAACAGGGCAATATTGTAATGAACGTGTCTCAATGACCCAATCGAGTCAACAGGTTATCAAAGGTTTAAACACAATGTTCCACTTACGGTTACCTCACTACTTAAACGAAGTTTCTGCATGAATGCTTAGGATTCACGGAAAACTATTTTCGTTGACTCGCGACTCGCAGAACGATTTCGATCACTCGTTCTGGAGAATAACAAACTTGTTCTCGGAATGAAAGCCAAAAGGGCTCGCTCCCGGACGGGAAGTAAAAGAGCTTGTGCTTGACACGGAAGTGAAGAGATCGATCCCAATTGAATTTCGGTTTTTATGTCCACTGGATTTAAAAGGACTATCGAACAAAAACCGTGTAAAGAAAGATCCTCTTTTTGTCTATTCACAAGAGAACTGGACCAAAAAGCAGCTTATCTTTTTGTCTCCTTATGAAAAAGCACACTACGTTTTTCATTCATATGAATCTACTTTCTTCTACTCTCATAGTGAAAACAGTAAGAAAAGTATTTTAGTCTTTTCGTACAGTGCAAAAAAGGTATTAGGACATTTGTTTGCTTGGTTTTGTGATCGATCCAGTAGCTTTGTATATTTACACTTATTTTCTAAACGGGAAATTATTTTATTGCCAATACATAATTTATGTCAAACCCCCCCAAATAGGCAGACGTACCAAAGTTACTTCAAACTTTTGTTCAGTCGTTCTTAGTAGCGGAGCTTGAAAAAATGCTTCGTTACATTTGGATATTCTTTAAGACAAATGGCAGAAATATACATTTAGTGATATGTATCCAGTTGATGAATTCAGAATCGGTTTGAAAACTGAAGTCGTTTTCATATGCAGAATGTATTGTAAAAACTGCTCTTAGAGGTAACACCAGGGGAAATAGGCCTTAACAGTGCTTCAGCGTTGGCCACAGTGTCAACAGGAACTGGATACACTAAGGTGGACGGAGTGCTCTCCATGAATGGTATATCCAATATTCATGAGTAACGCTACCTATCAAGAACACCAGTAAAGTAGCTGATATTATTGAAGAGACTGCCTGGGAGTCCATGAATGAAGCAGGCTAAAATAGCTCTAGAGTTAGGAGATATAGTTGAAAGGAGTTTCCACTGATTTCTGTTGTAGCCGATGGGCTTGGAGCAAAATATCTTACTCTGTGAATTATAATGCTTCTTCAGGGGTGGTGAATATTTATTCATTGAAATCGTTTTGAAATAACTTTTACCTTTGAAAAGAGGTTATTCAATATGTAAAAGTTCATTAATTGCTGTGTGATGTCTAAAATGGGATGCAAAATGTTATGTTATTGTTGATGTCTGAATTTCATTTCTTACGGGCATGTATCATTGGAGCTAGAACAAAAAAGATCTCGTTCTTGGGCGTTAGAAACAAACACTGAGTTGTGTGTTCCCGGTCAGCAACAAATGAATATTCGAACATTAATGTTATAAAAATTGGGAAAATCCATTAACCAGCATGGAATCAGATATGATAATTGGGGGATTCAAGCAAAGCATAGAAATGCATGGTGTGAAAAATCAGTGTCCAACAAAAACTCGTGGAGGCCCGTCCTTATGGATCCCTCATGATACAGAAAATAGAGTGCCGTAACCACATGTTGAGAAATTTCTCGAAGTATTGAATTGTTGAAAACATGAACAGGATGTTCATGAAATCATTCATCTTTATGAGTTTTTAATTAGGACTGGAATAGAAAATCAAATAACTATCTGTATGGAAATGCAAATTTTCAATTTCAGATTTTTTCTCTTGAGTTAGGGCCTTTTCAGAATATCTATCAGATGTAGTTCAATGTCCAGCATGGCTTCAGCCGGGGAAGTAGTTGTTTTCTGTTGGACATTCACAAAAAATAACTTCATTTTAATCGTGGATTTTTTAATTCACAGAAAAATCTTTCTATCAATATTCAATTGAGAATATTTCCCTTTTCTCGAAGAATATTCGAAAATATTTGCGGTGAGTTAGCAAGTTAGAATTTGATGTGGAAATGCAATACTGGAGGTTTTTTCTGACGTTTTGAGGATTCCATCTATTCTATATATTATAAATTTGGAACGGAAGAAATTTACTTGTCAGATACAAAACGAAATAATTCGAAAAATTTGTCGGTATTTTTAGGCCCAAGAGAAATTGTTGAGAGTAGGCTGCGAACCTTTAAAAAAACTGACAAATTGTCCAAAATTTGAGAAGAAAGTTCATTCACACAAAAAATCAATAACTCATGTGAGGATCTGAGGAATGCTCCATAAAATGTGTTCTTACAGCATGTGAAATGTAAGGAGTTCTTACAGCATGAGAAATGTATTTCGAATGTTCTCCCGAGGTGAATGAAGTTGATCACATCCCTATCATGAGAGCATATGGCCTACTGGATGATATTGAAGTATGTTTCAATCGTTTGCTTCCCAATGCATTCAGCTTGATTACTGATATGGATACCAATGTAGCTGAACCATATAACATCAACCTGAACCAAATTTCTTGCTATATATTGAGTAATGCATGCAAGATTACTTGTTGTCGAATGACCTTCAACAAATTCTTGCTTATTATCGACAATCTGACATGTGCATATATGATATCATATAGGACCATTTCGAAGAGTTCACTAGAGCCACATTGTATAACGATGGGTCTATAATTTTATATCATATATATATATCTCCCTTTTTGAAGATATGCCATATTGTACCATCTTTCCAGACACCCGAAAAAGAAAGTGCTATATCGAGAATGATGGATGGAAGTTTAGCAAAGATGACAGCACAGTCTTTCAGAAGAAATAATGATGGAATACCATCAGGCCCCCGTTGTCCTTTTTAGTTTGCATTTTTTCAGAGACAGGACATCATCTCCGGTTATTTTAGGAATTTGATGTGAACAGATCCAAAGGAGGTGACGAAGGCATCGACTTTGAATTGGAGATCGGACATACTACTTTTTTATAGTTTAGAGGAATGGCTGAGCTGTTCTTAATTGTGTTCAGATAAGCCCAAAATTTAGAGACATAATCTGTTATATTGTTCTCAGCTATTCGGATATGATTGGAGTGGTCTATGACGATATATTTTTTTATATCTCTGCGAGTATATTCGTGTAATTCAATATCACCCGTTGATTTAAAATTGCTCAAATACCTGTCCTTTGTTTTTTCCAATCTTCTTATTATATTGCCGGTGAACCAAGGTGGATAGGACGATTTTTTGCCAGTTGTTTTGGGAACGCATTCTGTGAAAATATAGAGGGTTGTGGAGCCTATCACAAGCTTAATCCACTTTATCATTATTTTCTGAAAAAGTCCAATCTGTCCCACAATTGGGGACGATTCGCTTTCCCAAATTTGAGAGTTTTCAGTGTATTAATTTTGAATGTGTTGGGTTTCAGACACATCAATAGGTACAGAGGAAATGATGGCTCTTGTACATTCATTGGATATCTACTACATTTTAGATTTTAGATTCTATTGTTGGCATTCAAAGCCTCATTATTTCGAACTAGGCCTAAAAAACTCAGAGAGTTCTTCAGTGAAATAATTGGTCTTACATTGTGGAAATTGTTACCAGCATGAACAACATATTCAGTGATGTTGAAGTCTCCAGTTACAATCAAGCTACTGTTATCATCAAGTGGACAGACTACAAATATCATCTAAGTTGGAAATAATAGATGTTTTCGGAGGTATATAGATCGTTATAATGTAGGTAGTGAAATTATGGAAAACAATTTTGATACCAACAATGTCAATAATGGGGAAATATTCAGTTATAAATTACACATATCATCCAGAGGATAGTGTGAAACTTCGAGTTTTCGGCAATTAACACCCCACCCCCTCCTGTAGTGCTTGAGAGATCAAAGTTCCGGTCTCGTCTATATACCATAAACTAGTTTTTGGCTATTTCTGAATACAAAATGTCAGTCTATGAAATGGGGCAATAATTTTCATTGATGTAAAAATGCTTCAATGCGAAAAACTGACATTATCATGGTTAACCTTGATTAATTATGGGTAAGTAGCTACTCAACCAGGATAACCAGATAGTACCTTTCCAACATAAAGCTTACAAATGGACGATACAACAATGACACAGGGAGCACTATTATAGAAACATTTCATTCGATGAGCTACTTTGTCTGACTCTCCCACCGAAATGTTACTCCGCACCGTTGTGGATTACTTAGTGCGTGGTCATCACAGCTCGAACAGAGGGACCCTGTTGACCCATGACTCATGATGATATTTGCAATGTTCTACCGAATAGCATCTGCGGAGGCTCCAGAAATTATCACAGTTATTCCTCCTGTTGACCTATTGATACAAGAGAGAACTCGTATGGCAAAATACGATGAAATAACTGATAGTCATAGAAGCCCGACAGCCACCATTGAAGCATGGCAGAGGGCATGATATGACGACACGACGAAGGCACAATGGACCAAGAAACTCATTCCACAAATAGCGCCATTTTCCTGACTCAGTTACTTTGCGGTCACGGTTCATTAAAAAATGTAGCTATAAAATGAAATCATCAGCCAATCAAAACTGCATTCACTGCATGGATGAAGTAAGAGCTTGACACTACCTCTCCCCCGAAAACCTCATATATATTATGATAATAGATAAACAATCATTAAAAAATCCGCCACACCAAAAGTCAAGAAGGAAAAGCTAGACAGCGGGATAAATCATTATTGGTCGGTATCATGGGACAACACGTTGAACGCAGCTGAATTTGAAGTAATACAACGGCATCCCACTCGTACCTTAAGTTATGTCTACCGACGGTTCCAAGTAGAAGATAGCGCAGGAGGGTGTTTTGGTTGGTAGACGAGTATTGTACACTCCACTCGAATACAACATCCCCCTATCACGATGGACAACCAAGCATGCGGAAAACATGAGTTTCCACCTCGACACAAAAAAATATAAAAAAGAATGATATAAGGAGGGGACTATGTCAATAACTGCGCGTTCTGGACCGAGAAGAATTGAATAAATGAGATTTCATAAAATGGGAAAAACAAGTTCTGAAGATAATTGTACTAAGAGAAAAAGTATAAATTGAACTGAAAATAATTGTAAATTTTAATTAATTGCACATCTTATATCAATGAATAACAAATTGAAGAGCTTGTTCGAACAAAAAAAAGTATTATTTGTGTAACAGGCCTCTGTATCTGTTATTCAATGTCAAGCTTCAAATATTGAAAACGATATTTCTGGTTGCGAGGGTTGACTCGCATTCAAATAACTTCCGAAAAATTATGTATTGTTCACAATATTCATGTGCAATAATTCCACCTGCAACTCACTATCTTGAATAAAAAATTAAAATATCCTTTCTGATCGGAATCAGGATTCCCGAGTGAAAAGTGGGTACACAATGTACTGAACTTGTATTTGTTTTGATGCCCATCTCATTACTTGACCAGTTCATGAACTGCTATCTGAGACACATTAGTGACACCAATAAAGCTCCTGAAGTAATATGAAGCCATCGCCATATAGCGAAAAGAAGTCATTATGAAGGGAGCGGAAAAGGTATAGTGACTCAGTTTCAATAAACATATGTGGAACATATGTGGCACTTCTTCGAATGAATATCTATGTATCAAATACAAGTTTTTTGTTATATCTGATGGAAAGCCATGTTTTTCCATTCTGATGTCACTCTCCTTCTGATAGATAAAAATCCTACCCAGATGAGCAAAAAGCTCAAAGCTCTTCAAATAAACCTCCAACATTCAAAAGTAGCCACAATTGTGCTCAGGAGGAAGTTTATTGAAGACAACCTTCGTATAAGGTTGCTTCAAGAACCCTGGAGCAATTGAGGACGAATACAAGGACTCGCAATGAAATCATATACTCAAGTTACTTTTTTGCAACACTCTTGAAAAACCATGATCAGCCATATTGCTCGCACCCAACATTAAATTTACTCCTTTTCCAGAGTTCATCACTGGAGATTTGGCAACCTCCATCGTGGAAGTGCCAACTGAAACAGGCAAGAGGCAGATTTTTATTGCTTCGGCGTACTTTCCAGGGGACTCGATGTCACATCCACCACCGAAGGCTGTCCAAAGAGAAAACAGGCATTTAATTCTGTGCTCCGTCTCACAAGGAAAAGCACAGACGTAAACGCACGAGGTGAGTACCTTTCAGAATATTTGCCTACCACTAATATGGGCATTGTCAATAAAGGTAACGAATCTACCTCTATAAATGTGTTCACAAAAAAAGTTTTCGACCTAACCCTTATTCACAACTGGCACGTATCTGATGACTGGATATGCAGAAAACCAGGAGGAAAGCATAAGTGTTCTCATCCAGACACTCTCCTGGGTCCACGGTTGTTGAAGACGAGTGAAGGATGTTGAAGTGCCCAGACTGTAAGGGGTTGTCAGAAACCTCAACAGAACCAGCAGGAGCCTATCAGGGAAAATGTTCACCACCCAAAAATCAAATGAGCCGTAAGGAGCTTCAAACCTTTTAAATCGACAGGAAAGGACGGAATATTCGCTGCCATATTACAAAATGGCCTTGAAATGATAGAGCCCTCTTTGAAAAGACTGTTCAAGGTCAGTTCCATTTTTGTTCCAGTTCCAGTGGTGTACATACCAAAGACTGGAAAACGTCCAGCAGACGAACCAAAGTCTTATCGCCCCATCAGTCTCACCTTCCTTCTCCTGAAAACGAGGAAGAAAATTATGGACTGTTATATGAGAAGTGAAATCCTTTTGGACAGACCACTTCATAAAAAACAGTTCGCCTCTGAATCAACGATTAATGCTCTACAATGCTTCGTTGAAAACTTTCAAAATACATACTTGGCCAAAGAAATGGCTTTATGTGCTTTCGATAACACTTCACATGACTTCATCATCAGATCGCTAGAGGAAATGAATATAAACACCTCACTGATCAGATAGATACATGCAATGCTGGAAAGCAGAATCATTGTAGCTGCTCTCAGAGAGGAAACGGTCAGAATGACAGTGGAATAAGGTTTTCCTCAAGGTCAGTCGCCTTCGATGTGGTCACTGACCGTGGATATCCTGATAGTGATGCTACATGGATCTGGAATTACGACTCAAAGTTACGCCGATGACCTGGTCGTCACTATTAATGGCAAACATGACGGGATGATATCCAATCGCATGCAGACAGCAATATAATCAGAAGCTAGTGCACACAGGAGGGATCGAATATGAATCCTAGCAAAACAGTGCTGGTTCCATTTACAAAGAGGCGTAAGTATGAACTGGAAGCCACAACCCTGAATGGAACTCAGCTAACTTTTTCCAATGAGGTCAAATACCTGGGCGTCATAATCGACCAGAGACTTATATAGGACAGTCATATCAAAAATATTCTTTCCAAGGCTACAGCGGCTACCTGGACGTGCCGCATAAATTTCGGCAAGACATGGGGTTTGAAGCCAAAAATGATATACTGGTTATATCAAACGATTATCAAACCCTTGGTCACCCATACCTCATTAGTATGGTGGCCAAAAACCCAACAGCACCTGGCACAAATCAAGCTGCAGAAAGTACAGCGGTTAGCCTGTCTGCGAATCTCAGGGGCAATATTCAGATGCCCCACTGCATCACTAGAGGTAATGCTGAATTTTCTGCCACTGAACTTGTGTGTAATGAATGGAGCTGCAGAAAGTACCTTCAGACTGCACCAGGCATCAAACTTGAAGGCTGGAAATCTGAATAGACATCTGAAGATTCTGGAAAATATTCGCCTAGAATCTAGGTACAAGCCATCAGATATTTTGCCAGCTAGGCACGACTTTGAATATATGGTGTTTGTTTATAACCACTTCCTAATTCAAGTGGAGATGAACAACCACCATATATTCACAACGAACGGGCCTCAACTAGAAAGGAATGGTATACTGATAGTTCCAAAATGGAATGAAGGGCTGGAGTGGGAGTAACGGGTCCTAATTTTAGGCTCTCAAAAATCCCTAGACATAGCATCAACAATGTTTCAAGCAAAAACCATTGCTATAGGAATTTGCGACCAAAAATGCCCTGAAAGAGGCTTCAGAGGGGCACATTTGCGAGTCTAGACTGCAAACTCTCCCTAAGACAACTGACTACGAACAATCAGATCATTCTGATCAGGGTGCCAGGTCACAAGGAAATCAAAGGCAATGAAGAAATCCTCTTGTAGTATTTCCACAGCCCACATCAACGAAGAGTTTCGGCGCTGCAAAGCTGACGAAATTGGAACTTACTGGAAAGAAAGCTGAACAGCTTCTCGAGTTGGTCAGGAAAGACTTGAAACTGGTAAAGGGACTGCCCACTGGACATTGTCCTCTGAGGTATCACCTCAAAAAAATTGATAGATCAGACAGTGAACTGTGCCGTTACTGCGAGAACTTCGCTGAAACTGCAGAACACCTGCTTTGCGACTGTCAAGCGCTGTTTTGCAGAAGGCTTAAGTTTCTCGGAGGGGTTTTACTATCGTCTTCAGACATCAAGAACTTAGCTCCCAGGAAACTAATACATTTCGCAAGGAGTCTCGGAATCCCGGGTATTGAATATATGAAGGGTAATGTACAAAATATCTTACAGGTCGAGGTACGGAGAGGCTGAAGGGTCATAACAACCCCCTACAATCTGAAATCTGATAGCTGAAGATATCTTGGGAAATTGTCATGTTCATAAAATTTTGTAGACCTACAGCTCATTCAGCTGTTACATTGGTTCTATCACCCGGAATTCTTGAAAAAATTATTGGATGCATTTTATGAATATTTCCTCCAAATTTATTGTTTTCTTGTATATTTTTTTATTTGACATTGTTATAATTAATGAATTATTATCATTTCTGTTTTGTTCTAAATTTACTAATTTTGTTTCAATTTCTACCATTTTTTTTTGACATTCATTGCTGTTATTATCAATTGCTTGTTCTTCAATGGTAACAGTTCTTTTTCCACATTAGAAATCCTATTATTTGTTATATTTTTATACTCTTCAACTCTTTGATTGATTTTACTAATTTCACAGAATGTGCTTTGATTTGATACTTCCAACTCTACCCTTATCCCTTTGCATACTTTATTATTTCTTGTATTTTATTATTCATCTCATTTATTTCTCCTTTTATGTTTTGGTAAAGTTCTGCATTTTGTCTCTCAATTTCCTCCTCAAATGCCTCACATGTATTCACAATCTCATTTCTGTTCTCTTCTAATACTCTTCCCATATTCTCCTTCATTTTTCCTGTTTTCTTTAAATTTATTCCTTCTTCCATCCTTCCCATATTCTCTTTAGTTCCCTCTTTCATATTTTCTTCCATCCTTTCCATATTATTTTCCATTCTATCCATATTCGTAGCAATAGAATTCATAGCATTTGAGTTTGTCGTTCCATACTCATTTTCTCTTGTACCTGACTTTCCTGTGACATTTGCGGAACACTTGTATCTCCTTCATCCCCATAATTATGTTCTTCTTTCTCTATTATCTCCTTCTCATTTCCTTGGTATTGTCTTTCCATTTCTAAGATCCATTTTCACACTCACTCTCTTCAATCTTTCTCAAATATTCACAATCACTCAAATTAAAATAACCCTTTTCCCAAATAAATGATTTTTTCCAAATCGCCCCATGTTGTTATAATTTTGTTGATGTGATATTATTGGAATTGTGATATTAATATTGGTTATTGTATCTAAAATATGCCCGGCTATGAAAATACTCCCTCTTTCTTTTAGTTTTTTACCCTCTCACTTTACCTTTGCTAACTTAGTTGGTGACGCCTATGCAGAGATGATCGTCTTAGCTTAGCGTTGTAGCTGGGCCTTCTACTTTGCTTGATGTCAATATCATATGTATCAATAAATAAATATAATAGACCCAGAAAACGATCATGTAATTTTTTTTAATAGAATTCACTCAATGGAAATGTTTTAATTTCATATTTTGTCTCAGTATTCGAAATTCAATCAATTTCTACCTACCATTAGGAGAAAACTACCTTATACTATTTTACAAGCAATTCAAAATTATTAAATTAAATTTCATTATGAATCATTGAAACTTCGTTTCTCGAAAAACATTAAAATTATAATTCTAAACTAAACTTTGGGAAGATTTGAAATGATTATTGATAGTCTGGATGGAAATTTCACTTTGTTCATACATATTTTCAGGGAAATATTTGTGATCTTGTAATGGAATATCTTCACTCACTTTAAGTGTCCTGGTGGATTCAACTCTGTTCAATTTGTGGTGCTGTTTACAATGTTGGCAGGAACAAATAGACCTTTTCATTCAAGCATTTTCGCTGTGCGCATGCGGAACCAACGTTCACTTGTTTTTTTTGGAGGGGATTTAAACATTTTTCGACGAATTAAATGTTGAGAATAAATGTCACTTGTCATCAAATTTTTGGTACATTCAGTGTCGTTCGGTTGGGTCGGTAATGACTTTAGAAATTTTGTAAGTGTCGATTTGAACTCAAAACTACTTTTATTACTTCCCGTCCTGTTGATTAACCTCTCAGTTCAGTTGAGAAACTGTTTTTGTGGTTGTGTATATAATAATCATGGTTCCAAAGTGCATATCCTGTGGAAAGAAATTCATCGAGAATCAGCCGAGATCTTTCCACCGGTAAGTTTTGCCGTTGATTTCCATTACAATTATGATAAACTAAGTGTCAATTAATCAAGTTGAACTCTCTAAAGTTTCATTCAAATCCAATTGCCATTCATTCTTCCTCGCCTTTTTAAGGTTATGTCCCAAATTATTAAAACACTCAAAATCTTTGCAGATTTCCTTTTTGAAAATCATCCATCTCAGGTTTCGATAAATATCTGGAATTATTCAAAATGCCAAGGATTCATTCATCAATACAATTCAAAATATTTTATAGAACAAAATATAAAGTATTTCTGGGTGATTCAACCTGCGCAGGTCTTCTGGGGTGGCACAATTTTGTAAATACCATTAAATATTTTCTTGGCCTATGTATGATGTATGTTTCAAATCGAGTTCATCCCATCAATAAGGCAAGATTCCTATAACCAACGACGTGTTAATGGAAAATTGGATTGTGTATATTTATTCTGAAATTTCGAAACCACTTTATATCATTTTGAATACCTATGCAATTTATTAACCTGATATCAATGTGATAGATTTCCTGAAGAACCTAGGAGAACTCAGTGGTCATCTTTTCTGGGGTTGGAAGGTGTAGATACCATTGATAAATTCGTTTGCTCAGATCATTTCACCGAAGAAGACTTTATTACGAAACCTGGTGGTAAAAGATATTTGAAGTTTGGTGCCTTGCCCATCATTCATCGGAAGCCTCCAGTTAGAACACCTCCAAAAATGTGAGTTTCTTTTCATTTGGTTCGGTAGGTAGTAATTCATTCATATTAATAAGAATCTGTCAATATAACAGATCGATGAGTTTTTGACAAAACATTGTAAGCAACAAATTTGTTGAAAATTGAATTTTTCAAACAAATTGTTACTTATGATAATCTACACGTGATTCAACATATTATTTATGCTCATTTGGACATAAGTGCTTGAAATCATCAAAGTGCAAGTTTGGTTCCAACAAAATATCAATAACTGCTATATTTTATTGTAAATGCCAATATTGTTGTGGGTTGTTCACGGCAAGCTTTTGTAGAAGAATGAAAAAACATTTTTTTTATAGGAACAAGAACAATTATCAAGGGAATGAATCTAACTTATTATGACACGACTGAAAACTAACTTCTCGATCAAACCATCACACGATTTTTTATGAATCGGTATTTAGTGGTTTTTACATTGAAACTTTGACACAATTAAACAAGGCATGTTCCGACAAATAACATGACCTTGACCATATCAAAAATGAAATTAAATAATGTACTCTACGGGGTGTTCGGACATTTACGACAATATGCTACTGACAGATGATCGTAAATGCCAGAAAATCTTGTCAGTTACGATTCTCCTTCTGTCGCTCATGATAATATTTTATTCCCATGATGACAGAACAACGTAACACGTGAAAACCTAATAACGATTACTGCAAGGTGGAGTGCACTTTAACCTAGAAATTGCATGACGTTATATTGCGAGATTACGCTTTGTATCTGTTCAGAATATCGAATTTGATACCAACAAAACATCTCATGAGTATCTTAAGTGACAGATCCAAATCGAAGAAACTTTGTAATTGTTTTGACAAACTATCATATGCAACAATATTCGATGAAAATAATAACTTGCATTGTATTTTATTCACTTGAACGATTTTTCGCCGAATTAAATAGAGTCCCACACATTTTGAGAGTTCTGAGTATCGAAATAAAACAGTGTAAGAAAAAAAAGCTTCCTGTGGAATTTTACTTTTAGCGCTTATGATGTTTCGTCAAAAACCAATCGATATTGTCACTAGAATTACAATCTTCAGCTTGTGTCTCTGAAAAAGTTTGCATACAAAGGAATAAACACACAAACATTTTAAAAAAATACACACATTTTTATATTTTAATTTGAATAAAACTGTACCAACATTAGATTAGTTTTGAAACACTATTTTCTGTTCATACAAATTTCATGGAGACTATGGATGTTCTTGAGCTGCCTAAATTAATTTTAAATATCTCTGAATATATATATATATATATATATATATATATATATATTCAATTGTAATCCAGTACTCAATGTCATCCTCATATATAAATCTTCAATTTATAAATATCGGAAATTTTCTATGCAGAGAGAGGTACTACTCACATGTTTATCATGCTGTATAACTTGTTACTCATTATAGAGATAGTATTGATTTTATTTTTTGTAGTACATTCGATTTGCCACAATTTGGTGCCATTCTGCCAGAGGAATCTATGGAGCCTGCTAGATAAAGGTATTCTAAAATGTTAATAGTTATCGTTATTCTGGGAATATTTGTATTGTTGCTGGGAAGATTCTCCCTCTAAGAGCTGATTTTGAAGATACCTGGGGACGACCTCCGATTCAGTAGCTGACAGATCAGACGTAGTCAGTCCAGATCGATTGTGATCCATCATGACAGATCATGATCATAATTAATCCTGAGTGGTTTCCATGCAACTTTCAGTTAAGTCACTAGAGGCACACAGATATTTCTGGTGCCAATATCTGAAAAAAATTATTTCAAACCTAACAGAACATAGTCAAAAACACATTCTTTCACTAAAATGAAGTTTCTGGGGTCCTTGATCCAATCAAAATTTGTCAAATTTACACATGCGCTGTTTTTATCTTGATGATATGAGTATATGTGCATGCTACAGTTATTTTATGTTGACTTTTATGCAGTCTACCGATAACTTGAAATTTCAGACTATTGGAAAAATTCATCTTCTATATATAGAGCATATATACACAATTTCAACAAAATTCACTTATATTTTCTATATGGTATATTTTCCTTGTACAATCATTGAAAATGTTTGGAATACAGTTCATAAGACACTTTTCAAATATCATGTTCAAGTATTCGTGAAAGGAGGGTCAGAATAAGAGCGGAAATATTTTAATTCAACCCTACATTTCGGTTATTGTATTTAACGATAATCGTGGGAAATAATCGAAACATTTGTAACATAAACTCAGATAAGAAAAATATATCAATATTTTCGAGGGATATTAAATACATTAGTTAGAGTTAAGAGTTGAAAAGGACTAGTGAAGTTTGTCAATATCGTTTCTTTTGTTGATGTTGAATTTATCTTTCTTGATTTCTATCATTTCTCGTAATAGTCTTTTATTGAGAGTCAATTTGTTTTTTTTCGTTGGCTGGTAGTAGAGTTGCTCTAGTTAGCTCACTATGGAGTAATCAACACACAAACTGATTGTTGCTTAACGTTTGGCCCTGGATATTTTTTATCAGGAAGTAAAAAATTCAAAAAGTGATATATATGAAGTTTTATTCAGGTTGATTAGAATTATTAGCATAGCCTGAATACCAATAACAAACTTCTCATTGCAGTAATCAAAAAAGGTGCAGATTTTGTGATGATTGATCTTGTTTTCAAATTAACTTGGGGAAACTCTTATGAATATCTTGTTGTCATTGAATTTTATATACAACTAGCCAAGTTTTACGATTATATTGCTTAAAAATAAAAAAGAGAAGTATGACAATTTTCCTTTTTTTTATGTGACTATTTCTTCAGGTCTAATTCCTTTTTTTTTCCACAGCAAGTTATACTACATATTGCATACATAGTTCTAAAACCTTTTGAGTGAAGACATTTCCTAAGAAAAACTCAACCTGGCCTTTATTTCATGATGTATTCAATGAGATGTTTTCCATGAAACACAGAACAAAGATCCAACTGTAAAAGCATCCATCGAAGGTGAATCTGAAGAAAGTCAAGTAATACAACAGAGACCCAAAATTTGTGTATCAATATCACAGGAGGCAACAGGAGAAATATACAAGGTTTGTTTTGGTTCGAAGTCAGGACGATTCCGAATCGGTTCTAAAGAGTAGGACAAACGTAGCGTGAAATATTTTATTTCAATAAACGACTGTGTAACTACTTTGAACAGTTCTAGGACCATCCCTACTGCAAACCAAAACCAGCCTAGTGTCTATGCACGAAAAATCTGGCTGTGTTTTTCAGTTACATTACTTTATTTTTGTTGTATTGTTTTTCCTCCACCATGAGCATAGGAGAACAGAAACAATGATCATTGGAAGTTTATGTCAATAAGTTATTCATTTGTCTTCAAGTATAACTGATATTTGTGATTAAATATCTTTATTGGCATTAAATTGAATACATCAAATGGCCATTGACAGTTCTCCAACATGTGGGTTTAACAATAATTGATTTATGTATGTAGATACATGAATTGACAACTACAAAGTAACATTGACCAGAAGATCAACTATTTCATCAACGTGTTTTCAGGGAATTTGAATTTCTAACAAACCTCTTTGTATCATCATGGGTTGAATGATTTCCATTGTTGAATAATTTTTTTCGAATTTGCCTTTGCATTTTTTATTTAGTATTGTTAAGTATGGTTTGTTAGTATATTTTGTTGAATGACTTAAAATAACTTTTGTGATATGATGTATATTTTCTGATGTTTTGTATTGAACCTATATAGAATGCTGCAACATTCTCTTGGAGCAAAAATTGATAATTGAAAAATATTTTCATCGTGTATGAATCCACAACTACTTACACGGAACAACAGTATTTTTTTTATAATAGGGTTGCAAGATGGCAATCGAATATAATAATTGTAGTACGATAAATTGAGAACGGGATGAAGGAAAAACGGGATAACAGGAGAACGGGATAACGGGAATAACGGGATAACGAAAGAAACAGAAAAACGAGATAACAGGATGACAGAATAAGGGAATAACGGGAAAACGGAATAACGGGATAAATAAAAAACGGGATAACAGGAGAACGGGATAACGGGAATAACGGGATAACGAAAAAACGGGACAACGGGATGACAGGATAACGGGATAAAGGAAAAACGGGATAACAAGATATAGGAAAAACGGGATAACAGGAAAACGGGATAACGGGACAACAGGAAGCAAAAGGAGTCAAAAGCATAGTCTAGATGGAACAACATAAAGGAAAACATAGAAAAAAAGAAATTCTACGCTGACGAGAGTTTTCGGCAAAAACATCTTAGGGAATATAGAAATTTGGACAGGACAACGTCTGTCGGGTCAGCTAGTATACATATATATATTTATATATATATATATATATATATATATATATATATATATATATATATATATATATATATATATATATATATATATATATATATATATATATATATATATATAAATATGAATAGAAAGATTGTGGCATATCAGACAAGTCATTAAATTAATGAAAAAGTGATTAACAAATATGCGGAGGCACCTATGTCCTAATAGCTCAGTTGGGTAGAGTTGGCTAGAGATCCAGAGGTCGTGGGTTTGAATCCCGCTTGACGATGTTTTTTTTTTCATTAATTTAATAACTTGTCTGATATGTCACAATATTTCTGTTCATGTATTTGTCACAGACGCAATTTTCCACTTCATATTATATATATATATATTTCAATAGAGTAAGTCGTTTAGTTTATACAAGTTATTCAAGATACTGGTATCTGAATATGTATTTTTTTAATTTTATTTTGTATTATTCGCAATGGTTCGAATCCTGTTTGATATCTGAACCATTGGCAAAAGCTGACATTCTCTAATTTCAATGTGTCAAATACATCATATTCATTTGCTATGCAACATATGGGATTTTTTTATCGAAAGAACTTTTCAGGGTGATCAGTTCTGCGTGCCTGATAGCAAGCACACCATGTTTTCAATAATTTCCAAAAATAATTATAATAACACATTCATATTACATTTCACAAGATTAGAATTGAATCAAATAATAGTTTCATAATATCAAGAGCTCAATTTGATGGTATTTTAGGAAGGATATCTGTTTGCTACACAAACTTTCAAATGCTGAGCTTTATTGTCCCGTCTTGGTCTCATTGATCTCCATGTACCTCTCCGAAATACTTATTTAAGTAATAACAGATGTAATTATGGCATGCACTCGCCACTATCACATATGTTAACTACCGGCAACAAAGTAGATCTTGGTATTTTCTCTTTCACTGTTGTCTTCAAAAAGTAAACTGAAATACTGTAACGCAATGTGATAAAAAATGTGATAATATTTATGATATTCTATCTGAATTATTTACCTTCCAAAAACCTGTGATAATTGATATAAAAGTATATATATATTCTGTCTATGTGAAATCATAGTTTTAAGTTGTACTAATAAGTATGTTAGTTTAAGGTATGATGAATAATACTTTGATTGTTATTGTAAAAAGGGGTTACCCGTTTCTAATAAGTGAATAAAAATATGTAATGAAAAGACTTGTTCAACTTACATAAAATATATTCATTAAAAAAATACAACATATTAACAACCATTTATTTATTTTTAAACAAAATTGAAATAGTATTCTTATAAAAAATGCAATATGAAACAAAAACAGAATTTCTAGATTCATTTCTCTTCTAATGAACTGAGCAAAGAGTAAGTTATTGTCATCTGAAAGATCTGTGGTGAGATCCAACATATCCAATAAATCTACTACGAGCTAGTTATGTTTTCATTTATTTAACTTGACGTTCCTGGTGTAAATATACTACTCCTGCATAACTATGCAGGAGTTGTAAGTTCTCGGAAGTTAAATTACAATTTTACAGATTTTCTTCTTTTCTGCTATATTTGTCAGCCAATTTCTGCAAAGAAAGCTTATCACTCACTCCGGTGAGCACATCCTAAAAACGGATTTTTTTCTGAACCGTCTGGGATTCCAACCAGAGTAGGATTCTTTAACAAGCCCAATATAAATGGATTCTAGTCCAATGGATTAACATCCTGAAAATTTCCTTGAATGTCTTTTCTGTTAAGCCTCTAGAGAGTTAAGTATCAAGGCACCCCTGAATCGTTCATCAGATCGTAATGATCCTCATTTACTTCACTCATCCTCGGCAAACATACTCTCGTCATGTGAAGACTTGACCTGACCACATACGGGAGATGTGGACGTAGAGACCTCTCTCATCCCTTAAAAAAAACAAGAGGTCATGTAAAAAAACTTTGGTTGTAGGAGGCACACAACTGGGCACTTTCGAACTATTTATTTTCTGCGAGCTCCTTCCTCCACTTCGAAACCCATAGCTGATTCTTTCCAACGGCAGTGGAAGAAGAAACCTCCAGATTATGGGTATAAAATTCTGACGTGTTCTTCACATTGAAAAGGTTTCATTCAGTGTATCCGGATTTTGTTATAAAAATGCTTGAGCCAAAAAGGTTCGAGGTATCTGCAGAAAGGCGAGCGGTCTTTCAGATCAGGCATTATGCTGTCTAGAAAATAATCCCCTCTGATTCTCTGCTGGATGGTGCCATGAGTCTGCCAATATAGTTTCAATTTGAAGGTGGTATACAATGTCGTTCCAGAAGTGCAGCACTTGAGGAAGAAGCACATTCATAATGATTATTGTTGGTATCAGTATATGATTACATGCTGATTGCTATTGCTTTTTTAGAAATTATTGTGCTATTGTCAAATAATCTTCCAGTACCAAAAAAGCGATTATACATATAATAAAAGTGTACTGCGATAAAAAGTTACTGAAATCAATGAAATGTTTTGTCAAGTCTCCAGAAGATTGTTTCTGCTTCAAATATTCACTTTCGAAAAACTTGAATATTTCCATGAATACCATTCAAGTGAATATTTAAATTTATGTTGTATTGGGTTGAAGTGTTTTTGATTTCATTGTTCAAATGTCAGCCATTGGTATTTATTTCATTTTCGTAAATCATCAGATTTTTCGAATCTGTGGGAAGATTTTGGGGGTGTTCAAGACCACTGCTTTAGATGAGTACAACCACCAAGATGCCCTGGATAACTTGCTAAGCACTATTTCCTATTTCATTGTGAATAACCGACTGGAAACACAATCAGTTTTCTTTGTTGTAGTTATATAATTGTATGAATCCACAAAAATAGGTTGAACTTCGATTTGTTGAAGACGTTCAGGCTTCTTTATTTGCTTTGTTTTGTGTTGTAATCATATCATCATGAAATTAACAGCTAGATCTGGAGAATAACCTGAAAAATACATGTGCTTCGATGTCAATCCATACAGATGTATGCTTTGGTTTGAATTTAGGATTTGTCTAACCTAACCTAACCTCAATCTCAAGGGGCGGTACGTACGGCGGAACGATGAAAAAACGATTTTTGCCGTAGACGAAAATTTCATTTGAATTTATTCAAACGGCTTCTGCACACGAGTTTAGTTTTAAATAAGTACCCTAAAAAATTTGGAATACCCACTTCCATGTCGTTGGTTCCGCAAAAAAAAGAACAAATGCTATCGCTGTTAAATGAAAAGGTCTATTGCATTGGTGGATTCAGGATTTTCAATCTCGCCATCATTAAGTATGTCTCTTATCAGATGACTTCACTTTTTTTTACTTGAGTTTTGATTGGGCTTTGTCTCGACATATTCTTATGAATTATATAGTTAGTTTATGAATTTTTCTCAATAATTTTCGATGTTGAAATTTCTAAAAATTTTTTCTTGAAATTTTCTTTGCATCCTCCCTTTCATTTCATTCAATGTTTATCTTCTGGAAACTTTCCTTTTTTGAACTATCCAATAACATCCGTTAATTTTCATAAAATTCCACTTTTGACATTGCAGCCAAATACTTCTCACTTAATTAAACTATGGTACTCTTTTTATTCAAAATATTCTCTCCAAACATTATACAATTGATTTGAATATTCTCAATGACACTATTTTTTTTCTTTCAGGTTTGAAAACTCATATTTTATCTCTTTTCAAAATCATTGACATCTGTCATATTTCACTTCATTTCATTTCAGTTCTGAATAATTTAATTTTCATTTCATTTTTGAACTCCTATATAGGATGTTTTTCATTGATAAATAATTTAATTTTGATTTCTCTACTCGATTAAATTAAATAAAATTAGATGAAATTATCGAAACATTATGAAAAATGTGCCACACTCTCAAAATTGAATTTTATTGCAGGTTTTTATACAAATTTTTCACCACAAATTCAATATCTTAACAATATATATATATATATATATATATATATATATATATATATATATATATATATATATATATATATATATATATTACAGTAACCGGCAGAAAGTACGCATCATATGGGAATTTTTTTTAATATAATATTTCTACAAATGTCGATACATGCAATCGCTTCTGCATCGAAAGAAACCCAAAAAGATGTTGTACAGTGCCGTTCGTCTTTTCTTGTTTGGCGGGAAATTTGAAAAATTTAAAAATTATGTCTTAAAACACACTTATTTGGGAAAATATTGAAAAATGTTATTTGGAAAAGTTATTGAGAACAACATTTTATAGCTGTGTACCAGTTTGGAAAAAATCTGAGATGAAAAAATAAAAATCAATTTTTGCCATAAAAAGAATTTCAATTTGGAAAAATACATTTCTGACGAAGAAACTCATCAGTAAAGCCCGAGAGTAATATTTTGAATAATATTTCCAACTTTTAAATTAGCTACTTCTATTTTATTGAAGAAAATTTTAAATCTGTGGATTTGCCATGTGTTAAGGAAACCGGCCGATACTGTTTATTATTGACAAAGAACCATGTATCTACAGAATTTTTTATTATAATGTCCTGGATATATTTCAGTGACCTCTTATGAAGCATGGCAAATCCATAGATTTCAATTTTTTTCCGAATAAAATAGAAGTAACTTGCGAATATTTACAAAATATCATTTGAAATATTACTGTTGGCCTTACTAATGGGTTTCTTTGTCTAAAATGTATTTGTCCAAATTGAAATTTTTATTATGGCAAAAAATTTATTTATATTTTTTTATCCCAAATTTTTTCCAAAACTCGTACATAGCTATGAAATAACGTTCTGAACAACTTTTTCGAATAACATTTTTCGATATTTTCCCAACTAAGTGTGTTTTGAAACATAATTTTGAATTTCTTTAAATTTCCTTCCAAACACGAAAAGACGAACGGCACTGTACAACGTCTCTTGCAGAAGCTATTGCACATATCGATATTCGTCAAAATTTATGAATAAAATAATTTTCCATATGATGCGTACTTCCTGCCGGTCACTGTATATATTATATATATATATATATATATATATATATATATATATATATATATTATATATATATATATATACATAAATGTGACTTTTTTTTCATTTTGAGAATGGACCGATAGGCAGCTGTCCCTATTCTTTGAAGATCGAGTCAAGTAGTGAATATCCTAGACTATATGACATCAATATTTTCATGGCATTCAAATTCATTTTTGTACAAGTTTATAACAGGGGAGAAATATCATAATGAAATATCCATAAAACTAAGGTGGCCAAATAGGAGTTCGATTTGTGGAAAGTTTTTTTTCTGAGTTGAAGTTTTGTTCATTATCCAGAATGGTATTTATTATTGGCTCAGATTTTCGGAATTCATAGTTGAAGATTGTTGTGCTATTTGTTTGATTATGAGTTTAACAATTTTGTCGAGGGGTACTGTTGAAAAATGTTGTCAGGAGTCGTTCATATGAATTCACGAAGAAGGATCTATCACCAGGGTTGATTCGTTGAGAGCTTACGATCGAAAGAATGAGAATTCCTCTGCAATACCTACCCACTCTCTCAACTGCACATGAACACAATGCACGCAATAGCAATACTTCAATGGTACCTACACATCGAACACTAGCATATGAGAGATCACCACATTATAATGCAATAGAATTATATAATAAACTCCCACTGAAAATCAAGCCAATTCCTGGTCAATTCAAATTCAAAGCCGAGGTAAAAAAACTTCTTGTGAATAAATGTTTTATAGCATACATGAATACTTGGATGTTGACCAACTATCTGTTTATTAGGTTTGAATAGTGCCTTCCTGTTTGTAAATGTTTATATCCATCTATTGAATGGAGGCCAGACCCTCGATCCGAGAAGGTAGTCTGTGTAGATTCAGAGAATCATTTTGCGACTACTGTAGTCTGAATCTAGGAGTTGAGATTAGATCAGCATGGCGAGTGGTGTAACGTCGAATCAGAAAAGTGTACACTAGACAGTTTCTTCGCTAATGCAGGAATATATGGGCCCCAGTTGAGTCTATTGTCAAGATGTATGCCAATTAATTTTACACAGCTACCTCAAGTGGGATTAGAATTTGGAGATATTAGAATGGATTGATTCTCATTCAAATTCAGATTGAGTTTATCACAAGTGAACCAGGTTTTGGCTAAAGCATTTGTTTCATTAGATAACGTAGACAGATTACCAACATTATAACTCTGACAGATAAATGTCGTATCATCAGCAGAAATAACGCTTTTCGTTGGTAGAATGTAAAAATATAGATCATTAATGTATATTAAAAAGAGAAGGGGACCCAGAACCGAGCCATGGGGAACACCATGATCAACAACCTTACGCTCGATAGATCACCGGTCAAGAGCGTTCATTGAGGTAAGATTCGAAGAAATTCAGAGCTAAGCCTCTGATGTCGTAACTGTAGAGTTTTACCAATAGAATGTCCTGAGAGACACAATCGAAGGCCTTTGAAAGATCACACAACTCAAGTTGTGAGTGTTTGCCTTCCTCGAGCCCCCTCGACTATATCCGACACTACTTGCAGAAGAGCTTTCGTTGTGGACATTTTTTTTCTGAATCCAAATTGACCTGGGCAAAACAGAGAGTTTCTTTCCATGAAGTTGTAAAGTTGTTTTTTGACGATGATTTCAATGATCTTACCTATTATTGGAATAATAGATATTGGAAGAAAAAGAAAGACAGAGCTTCCTTTTTTCAATAGAGATGAAACAACGAAAAATTTCAGAAAAACTTCGGAAAGTTCCTGCACAAAAACACTCATTCATAAGGGAAGCTAGAGGTTCGGCAAGAATATCTGGCAGTAATTTAATAATTATATATGATATATATATATATATATATATATATCATCTGGAGTAACAGGATTCAGCACCAATGAGTGAACATATCCACCTGGCCTTTGAATTCCCACATGTGATACGCCAATTTATAATCATTTGATTAACAATGTACTCATCTATTGTTTTACTTCCTGCACCTGACATGAAGCACTGAAGATGACGAAAGTCAAAAGCGCTCTGCAAACTTAAGAAAATGATACGATTTATACAAAAATCATTCATTCAGTGAACCGGAGTTTTCAATGTTATGAGTTATTTCTGGTGAGTACTTCTTTTTGGAAAATATTCTTCTTCATGAGTTTTCGATCAAGACCAGTACAGAACATCAAATAACCATAAAAAACGCTATTTTCACTTTCAATTTTATTTTCTCTTTTGATTTGGAGCCCTTTCACAATATCCATCAGATGTAATTCAGCGTGGCTTCAGTTGTTTTTTGTATCATTTTGGTCTAATTACAAGGAATATGAAATATAATGATCTAAATGAACTTTTATGGTACTTAAACTATATCCAATATTGAATTTACATTCTGAAATGGATTGTACGTGAAAAGGAGAAATGTTTGGGAATGACTGATCTGATTTGTTGAATTGATATAAGAAAAGAATGGTCGAAGATTAAGCAGGGCTCAATATAATTGGGTTATCGGATTATTCCCAAATTTTGTAATATTGAATTGAAGAAGTTAGGAATACCCTGAAATCAACAAAAAAGTCGATGTTTCCTGAGGTGGCCGCGTCATACGATATTGATAAAATATTTGTCATTGGTGATCGTTTGATGGTTAAGGAAACAGGCATATGAAAAATATTATTTGATCTGAGTGACCTTCCCTGTATTCTGAACGTAATTAGTGGGAATAGATCTGAATCATCGATGAAGTTATTCAGTAATTTATAGCAAAATATGCAAGCATTTTTTTGCCTTCTGCCAGCAAGTTGACAACTTGAATTCTTGTCTGAGTTGTACTGTTCTCACAATGCGATGATCAGGAAAGGTATAATACTTTTTATAATAAAAAAACCCAAAAAAGACGTTTTGAACTGTTTCTAACAGTGATATATAGTTTAGAGTTTGGGGGTTCCAAACTACACTTGCAAACTCCAACTTAGATCTAACAAGAGCAGAGTACAACACAATGAGTGTGCTTGGATTGAAAAAGTGGCGAGATAGCCTTTCGATAAAACCGAGCACTTTCTGAGCCTGCCATCTCACAGTCTTGATATGATGGGAGAAATTCATTTCATTGTTATGATGGACTCTTTCGTATGGGATACTTTCTATTTTGTAGGTGAAAGATATTTTCTTAATTACCGACATTCTTGTACATTTTGTTATATTCCAGAATAGTGTATTTCTCAATGTCCATTCATGTAACCTATCTATATCCTCCTGCCAGATACACAATAATCAATACAATATGAATTTCTAAACATTTTCATATCATCTGCGAAAAGCAGTACTTTGCAATGTTTTATGTTATCGAGGCAAATCGTTGATACATAGCAGAAAGAGTAACGGTCCCAAATGTAAATAAATTACGTCACTTTGGCTGTGCACATTCATATTAGATGTCACTTCATGACAAGAAGTTATGAAGTTGGTACTTATTGACTTTTTTTCGACGAATCCATGTTGGTTGGCATTTGTAAATTTTTTAACGTGGGTCGACACTTTATCGTAAATTACCTATTTGTTCAAGGATTTTAGAGGAATACTTATCGGTCTGAAAATCGTGATTTTTGATTTATCATCTTTTTTGTGGATGGGAATGACAATAACTTTTTTCCAGATTTTAGGAAGAGTTTTCATCGCAAAGTTATGAATGTGAATTAGCGGTTTTTTGAGCCAGTCAGCTGTTGCTTTAATTATATACGGAGGGATTTGGTCCAGGCCAGAGGCTTTTTTAGACTTCAGTTTTTCACGGCATTTTTTAAATCTGATATTACATTCCGGTGTAATATTTCATCAGTTATAATTACTTGATCAGTGATTCCATTCAGGAGATATCGAGAGGGTACGTTGCTATAGACTGAGTTGAATAATTTTTCAAATTCTTCCGGAACGATGTCATCGTTCAAAATATTACCTTCCTTTCTTCGGAAACACACGACTCTTTTATCTTTCTCCATATCACCTACGTAATTCCAAAGCAATCCTGAATTATTGGAAATGTTTTTTTCAGCCTCGCTATTGAACTCTTTAAATGCCTGAGATATTATTTTTTTAGAATTTCTACGAGCTTCTATGTATTTTTGATTATCTTCCGGATTTCGCGTGTGAACCATACTGGATACTTTTTGTTATTTTTCCTAATTGTTTTTGGTACAACTGAGTCAAGGATGTCATGAAATATTTCATACTATTTTTTCGACTGCGGCCTTGTTGACGTCTTGCTCTGTTAGTACTTCTTTCCAGTTAGCATGAATTATTAGTTGGGTTATTCGATCGAAATCACACAGCCTGGAATTGTACAAGGGCTCGGGTTTCTCCATCATCCCATTTTTAAAGACCAAATTTCTTGAAGTTACTTCCAGGGATGAAAAGTGTAAGTCTTCCTTCAATGAAACATCAAAGATCACTTGGTCAAGCGTTTTGTTGTTCATATTAAGAAAGCAATTTTATGTTGGGAAAGAAATACTATCAATG
The DNA here is from genome assembly GCA_018342105.1 of Gonioctena quinquepunctata. NCBI lineage: Eukaryota > Metazoa > Arthropoda > Insecta > Coleoptera > Chrysomelidae > Gonioctena > Gonioctena quinquepunctata. The sequence goes on from JAFIRS010004044.1 coordinate 35,053, forward strand.
AAGTCATTGAATGGAAGAACCTTTTCATCACTTGTTTGATGACATTTTCTAGGTTATTGTCATTCAGGTGCGAGTCAATAAATTAGTGGAATCGAGTGTAACATTCTAATTGCAGGGAAGGTGGTATGTATACCAGTGCAAAATGATGTTCAATATTACCAAATTCGAATATTATCCTAATGGCCTCAAAATTATCCATTTTTATTATTTTTTTTATTATTTCTTTCTTTCTTCAAAACCATCAGTTCTCCTTTCCCTCTCGTTTTTCCTTCGTGAAACGATATGTGGACGACTTGATTTTACCTATTCCAACTATTGGAATTGGGGAAATTCTCAATTTTCTCAACGACTATGATGAAAACTTACAATTCACTGTAGAACGAGAAGATGGTAATAACACCATTCCTTTCCTCGATATGAGAATATGCAGAAATAGTAACAACTTGTTACAAACCAAATGGTATTGTAACCTAGTTCAAGTAAAAGGTTATTGAACTACCATCTCACCACCCAACCAAGATGAAAATCAACCTCGTGATGGCAATGAAGAACAGGATTAACAAGTTGTCACACCCATGTTTTTCCACACAATGTTCAAATGAACTAAGAGATATCTTATTTGAAAATTCATACACAAGGAAGATGGTAAATGAATTGATTTTCAGTTCACACTTAAGTACCTTAACTTCTAACATCGAAAACAGGCACCAGAATCAGAATGATCACTCTTTTAATGAAAACCAAAACATCACCAATAATAATAATCAAGACAACAATGTGGCGAACCCCCCTGACACCTCTCCACGGGTTTTTTTCTGCTCTTTACCATATATCGAGAATGTAACTCCTAAACTCATCAATATTTTCAAAAATGACAACTTCAAAATTGCTCAACGTATCATATTAACTAATCATAGAATTTTCCCAAACACCAAAGCAAAATTGAAAACTTTAGAACAATCAAATAAGTCTATAATATACCTTGTCAGTCTTGCAACAAATCATACATTGGACAGACCTCGAGGAATTTATCTGGACGCATTACTTCTCACAAAAGCGATTGTAATAGGAATAAGTGTTCTTGTGCTCTTGCTGAACATGTGATCAAGAATGAACACATTATGGACTATGAAAATGTTGAAAATCTCTGCACTAAAAACAACTATCATAAAAGAATTTTCAAAGAAATATTCCATATCAATAATGACCCTAACACCATGAATAAAAAAACTGATTTAAACAATGTTAGCATTATGTACAATAACATTATTAAATTGGAACAGCATTACATTTCTCGACCGCAAATGACTGTGGAGTCTTAATTTTTCCAAATCTAATTAACATTTTCCATTTTATTTATCTCTTATTTCAAATGTATCATAATTTTGTAAATTTCAAATTTCCCGTCACTATTGAGTTGGCAATACATTCAAACAGGTTGATCCCTCCCCACTTTGCATATTGACAGTTGTCACTTGTCAAATGTATATCAGTTTCTTTTCTGTGTGATCCTTGCCCTTCGGCATAACTTGACCAGATGCAGAATTAATTTTGACATTTCCATGACGAGAATTTTTCTAGTTTTTGAATAAAAGTGGTTGTATTTCACTTATTTTTGAAGCAATGCATTGTTTGATAATCTGCTCAATTGTTTTAGTTCCTGATTATGTACGCTTTAACTTTGTAATGTCATCCTCAAGTTAGTAAGTATTTCTAACCTTTCATGGAGTACCATGTGACTCAAACTTGTTCTTTTTTACATTTTTAGATGTCTTGGAAAAGGAAATAAACGTTTCCGAAAGCTCGAGCATATAACCCAGCCCAGTTATTTTGACTGCTTCCTCAAGATAGTTCCGTAGATTTTTTTCTTCAACTAGTCAGTCAAGACTCACCCTCTATATATATATATGAAAATGAAGAATATCGAGGGAACTGGTAAACAAAACGGAAGAAATTTCATAGACATAGCCACCAAGTGTTGTTCATCCTTGCACTTCTTCACCGTACTGTTGAGGGCCGAGAGCCCGAAACACGTGTCTACGGTTAACACTTCTCATTGAGGGCTATGCCCATGAAATTTCTTCCGTTATATATATATATATATATATATATATATATATATATATATATATATATATTGTTAGATTATTGTATAGATTATTGTTTTATCGCTTGTATAATATGTGTATAATTTGTCTTTAATGTTTAATGAAGAGTGAGGATACATAAGTACTGTATTATTACCATGTTCCCATTTACGAAGGGTATTTTTGTTGTGAAGACCAACTTATGGTGTAATAGATGAGAGCTGTAAACTTGGTGCCACCATTTTAGATTTATCCTTTTACCCAGCAACCGACAAAAAGAAATTCATTCATTTTATCATATATAATTTCCATCAATGAGTTTCTACGTGGTTTGATTGGCGTATTAGAATATATTTTCACCTTTTATATCTATTATTTAGAAGTAGTACCTGAAATGAATGCTCGATATAAGCCTGATAGTAAGAGCTCAGCAATGGGCAAAAGAGGCGTCGAAGAAGCATTCAAAGCAAATCAGGTAATAATGAAGATAATGCTTTTAATAATGACAATCTAGCTGAAGGAGTTTTTTATCCTAATTTAACGGGTGAATATTTTTTTTTATTTTCTCTCGACAGCGCTAAATTTTTTATAGGAAGGTCATTCCAGACATATTATCCAGTGTGCCTTACATGGGGTTATGGACATTTTTCAGTTTTTAGATTTATTTTTTGAATTCCTCAGAAAAAACAGTACATTTTGCCAAAATCAAATCAATCGATATACAGATATTCAAACAAAAGCTGTGGATTGATTAGGTAATAAAGAATTGAAATTTTCAAGAGGAAATCACTACCAAAGTTTGATAGAAATTTTTCAGCAATTCTTGATAAGTTATTGCTAAAAACTTAATTTCTAATTTTCAACCAACACCCAGTGGGATATCCAAAGGGCAAGAAATGTATATTTGAATTAATATCCCGAATATTATGCTTTACCATTTGCTTTTAGGTGTACCGAAGGTGACAGCTAGATTTATGCCAAAATATATGTGATATATTATTGATAGCTCTAGCTTATCTTGTAAGATGAGATCTTCAATAAACTTCATATTAGTTCATCACTTGTTTGAATATTCTTCTTCTCCTTAAGTTATATCAATGCAAAGGGTTCTGATCTTAATACTTTTTCTTCAGCAACACACACGTGTGTAGTTCAATCCCTTGAATAATATATAATTTAATTATGTGCTCAAGAGGTCTGCCAACTTAGGTCATGAATAATGCGTAATGGCTGCTATCTTTCTTTGTACTGTCTATAAAAAATAATCATATGAGGAAGTAGAAAAATGTTAACAATTCGATACTGAAAAACATTATTATAAAAACAACTTATTATATTGAATCCATGAAAAAATGTTTCCTGTTATTGATGTAAGATTCACTTTATCTGTTCAGACTACATGAAGAACAGCAGTTATTATTTATATCCTGAATAGTGACATCAGTTGCTCAGTTGGTGGCACTTTTATCTGAAGTATGGAATAAGGTTATCTACAAAACCATTAAAGCACTAGAAATATGATTTGATTGACTATTCTGAATTTTTTTTAGTATGACTCGAAGAAACAATACAATATAGATTTACTTAGTTTGAGAATCCCGATGGGAATTTCTCCCACGAGCTCTCAGAGATATGCTGCCTCAACTCCCCAGCGATTAATACAAATATGCTCAAAAATAATATGAAATGACTGAAAGATAAACTTTATAAACCATATCTTTCATCGTTCAGTATAACCTCTTTGTAGGTTTTTCATATTGAAAAACGGAACATTATTCTCAATTGAAAAATGGAAAAAAGAACAAAATTAGAAAAAGGCTATGACGAAAAATTTAAGTTTTTTGTAATATCTAACAGAAAACAACTGTTGTGCGAAATCCCTAACTTTTAACCTGAAGAAATCTGATTTACATTTTTATTCAGATATTTGATTGAGAAACTTTTTATTCAATCTTGATTGAGAAAATTTTTTATTCAAATATCAGAATTAAAATGCAAATATTCACTATAGGAATTTTTCAGGTGAAAATTTGGGGATGTTCCACAATATATATTATGAAAGGGTAGTATTTGCTGACTAGTTAGGATACAAACTAGTTAATAGTGGGAAATGCAGCAATATCAACAAGAAAACTCTTGTAAGTTTGTCCAAGCTTTTGGAATTGATGACAAATGCTAATTAATATGAATTGATAATACTTACAACTCAGGTGAGATGGATGACACGATGTTCAGTAATATTTTTTTTTTAAAACGGCTTCATCTAATCGAATTGGGGATGTTGCTTTGTTAATCGCAATTGCTTGGATATTAAACTTTGGTGATTGAATTTTTTTTTTCCAATTTTTAATTGAGATCGTTTTTTTATTTCAATATATAAGAATATACAGTACAACTCGCAATGAAACTTTTGCAATATATAAGAATATACAGTACAACTCGCAATTCAAACTTTTGAAGACCACGCCAGAAGCACAGTAAGTAACCTCACATAGATCTCAACAAAAGCAGTTGACGTGAATTTGCCAAAGAATTCGCCAAAAGTCTGTAATTGCGAAGTTCCCACAGAACTTGCCAAAGGCATTGCCTGCGATGATCACACATTCATGCGAGCTCACAGATACCTCGAGATAAGATGTAAATAAAATTTCCCAAAGTATCGCCACAAGATTTCGCAGAGATCTGCCAGAGTGTATTTTCGAGAATTTCCACGTGGATATCGCTAGACCTGCTGAGAATATCGGCGGCGGACATTTGATGGAAATATAGAGCTTTTAACAACCTCTCAGAGAAGTTACGAAAGGCTTCACAATTTCCTAAAAAGATTGCCGAAATATCTTTAGGACCTCTTTGTGTTGCCTGGGAACCATCACAAACGTCTGCTCAAAACTATCGGTGGTACTGACAAAGAAGTATTTAACAACTGATAATGTGTTGCCATAGGTTTTGGAACTTAACAAATTGAAAATACCCACAAATGCACTGAAAAGCAAAGAAAAAAACGAACGAGTAAAAGAATCAGCCAGATGTAGATGTGGAATGACGAAACGGGGAGTTTTTTGAAAAATCAAAAAAAACAATGTTCTACAATATTTCCTGAAAGATCTCGTATTTATTTCATGTAGTTTTTTACTGTATGGAGTAGAGTCGCGAATTGGTACGTTCGAAAGTTTTGCTGAAAAATATTGAAGACTAAACAAATAAACTTTGCAAGAATGATCCCATAATGATCAATGGAATTAATTTTCAAAGAGAAACATATGAACTGGAAAAAATGCGGGGCAAATAACGTCAAACAGGAACAAAATGTTGAATAAAAAAAAACTCATATAGAACCCTTTATGAAAACACTCCACTTCATTCCTAACTGAAGATATCACATCAAATGTCATGAATATAGGACCTGAGGACATCTCGGAATTCATGGTAGCTGAAATTCCCAACATGCTCAAAAATATGGAATACAATAAGTCTCCAGTAGACTGATGAAAGTGTCACAAAAACAATGAAGCATGGATGCATATCCAACAAAGTTGTATTTCGCAATAAAATGCGTTATATATTGATGGAACAAGTGAAAATTTCATTATTAAAACACGTTGAGTATGGCATGAGACCATGCGGATGCCGCGCTTGTTTCTACACGGCGGGTGCGGCATGAATGTGATGCCGCACAACATATATTCACTCAGACGGCCTGTATCTAATCGGAACTCGCGTTATTATGCTAAATAAATGGTAGCCGGATTGAGATTTATTTATTAGGGTTGTTTTCATGAGCATCAGTAAAAAAATCCGAAAAAATATTATTATTTAGTATAAGAATGGGCATTATTCCACTCAATTACTGCATAACTGAGATTGAATTGGCCCCGAAATTTATAAGAACGTAAGAAACAAGAAAGCATTACAAAGCATACAAATACAATAGAAGCAATACAAATATAATAGGCACATATTAGGCTTAGTAGCAATTCCACTCGATTACTGCATAACTGAGATTGAAATTGGCCCCGCCAGAAACCACGTGTTTGCATTATACATAGCCACAACAATAAAATTGTTTCTAGCCAATCAGATGATCCACAACGCCTACTGCATCATGTGACATTAAATTGTAACCGCTCAATAATACAATTAGTTCTATCAGACGGCGTGAGATCAACGAGATGTCGCAAATTGAATCATTCAAAAAACCAATCTAAATTTAGAACTTATAATATATATGAATATAAAAGTCATATCTGAATAAATGTGACAAAAAAAAGTCTTCTACCTAGTCAGTCATTGCTAACATCCGTCACTTTTATTTTTCAGTTTTTGAATTTTTTCTTCGATTTTCTGATTTTTCTGTTTGATATTAAAAAAGTCATATTCAGAACTAATCAATTCCCTCAATGAGACCAACGTATTATCAATATAAACATGCTCAAAGAGTTATTGAAGAGTTATCAAAGAGGTATCAATGAATAATAGCGTTTTAATACACTATTTCGGGAGATAAATTAAAAATGGAGGTCGTTTTCTTCCGTTGAATGCTGTAAGATGCATATGTTATACCAATCACATATATCCAGAGCTATGCCAAAGCACTATGCTCAGTGCTCGTGAAAGCACTTTCATGCTCGTAAGCACTGAGCTCCCGAACACTCTTTTTTGAACCAGGGCTCAGTACTTCGAGCATCTTACGAATGGTTGTGCTTAGTACCCCTGAAAAGTACTGTGTGTCGGAGATTTTTTGGTTTGGGATTACTAAACTAAGCCTTCCTTTACCTATGAATCTAAAAATTTGTTGGAACATTGAAAGCGGTGGTACCCCCAAGAGCTACTGATCGTGCCCGCGTCCTTATATTATGCATATTCAAGAGAATATTCAAGTGCCTGACAGTGTCACCCTTCTGAAAAGTGCTTAGTGATCGCGAGCACTTCATGAATAAAAGTGCTTTGTGCTCGATCTCGGGAGCACTTTCCAAGAATGCTTAGTGCTCGAAGCATCTATCTATGAAAATTAAATCAAAGTAATACAATGGACATATCAGATCAGGTTTTGCGTACATCCATTTGTTTGTGAAGTGATCAGCAGTCCATCGAAAAAGTGAAAACAGGTCAAATCAGTGGTAGATGTTGATGGTATTTTATAACGATTAATTATTATAAAATATTTAATGACAAAAATAATTCCTGGAAAATATATCACTTTAAAAACTTTGAAATATGAACTGCAAGGCACTATACTTTCATGGATTGTTCTGAAAAAATATAGTTTTACATATACAAAAGATGATTCCGCTGTGAACTGCACAGTATTATGAGCCAGCGTAAACGCAGGGGCGGACAAGATTCCAACCGCAAAGAATGTAGACAATATGATAGTTGAGGATAATACAAGTAATCACATCATCATGATCAATAAAGCTTCAACAACACAATAACAACTTCAAAGCTGTTTGCGAGTCATAACAGAACGTTAACAAACTTGCTCGTAAGTGTTGGTATTTGATGCAGATATCAGAAAGCTAAATAAATCTGAAATAAATGTGATGGGAAAAAACTATAAACCAATTCAATCGTAAAACATGACTATTGCAATGCATTTAGTTATATTCAGACGTTCGGAATCACAAAAATCGCAAATCCTGACATCCATATTGTGGAGAAGGTACTCAGGAAAGAAGGAAACAAATAGTATGTTGAATGGCTTGGTTTGTAGGACTAACATTACTCTCCGATCCAAAACATCTATATTGTATAGGATACACGTTGTCAAGGAGAGAGTCTATCGTGTGATCATTCCTGAATAAATATGATACATTTTATTCCAGTATACGAAGTGGTTCTATAGAACTTTTGATCACGTTAGAGTGTAAATCATCATTACCTAATGGTCTTCTAATATTCCTCCACACACATCCAGTTTCTGGAATAATGGTGTGTGAATTTTTCGAGAGATATGATGATTTGTGTCATTTCAGTACCGATAATTTTATGTTATTTCACGCTGCTATGAAAAAAGTGCTTGAAAAACCAAATATTATACATATAATCCCGCTCCATGATAATTTCACAGAAATCCACTCTACGGTCTGGATCCTTTTCTGTGAGTTGGTGTAGCATAACCAACCTTTATGGGTGAAATTTATGTTTTTCTAAATTATTTCCATTTATCGTATTCTGTTGGGGAATGCAATTACCAATACGTGATTGTCCGTCTTCTTGACAATCTGAACACTGCTAATGTTATTGAATTTGTCAACTAGTATCCTGATATATTCCCGATAAATTGAGTTTGACAAAACCACATACTCGTTTTGCTGTACAACAATTTCATCACACTGAAATCAAATGCAATAATAATTTGTTATAAATATGGAAGAAATATAACTGAAGGTAGAGAGATGATGGACTGTAAGAGGGGAGGTTTTTGGAGTTTCAAGGAAAAGTTAAAATATTAGCCGATTCAATGAACCAAAATCTCTAATTATAATCAAAAGCATATCTCCGTCAACCGGATCAATGTATTATTTCCACCATGAATATTATGCAACACAAATCGGACGCCACGCGCCGCGACGTGAGCATAAAATCATATGCCAACACTTCTCTCATCGCGACGCACCGATTCAATAGCGCGCTAGCATCGCCTGGTCCGCAATCCGTTTTGACAATCACCGCGAGTCCGAGACAAATCAGTTTCACACCGGCCGACCAAGGAAGCACATTGCCGTCTGAGAGCAGTCACCGCTACACACGTCACCCGAGCTACGTCAGCGATCAGGTGAGGAAATATTATTAGTCAGGAGAAGGCAGGAGTGCGCTGGACCATAAGATAAAATAGTAATTTGGAAATTCTGCAAAAGAGAATGACGAGAGGCAATTCTGTTCCAGATGATCGACCGTTCACCACGCTGTCCACCGCCAATCGATTTCATAAATTAGTTTTTATTGAAAAAAATTGATTTTTTCGTTAATTTTAAGTTTTAAGTGGCTGAACAGCTGAACTATGAGAGCTTCAAAAAATTATATCACAGCAAAATTGTAGGGCATAAACCCCCCTACAAATTTTTTTCTATCTCCAATAGTTTAGCAAATAAACGCGATTTACTGCTATTTTTATGAAAATTCAGCTTAAATGACATTTTTCGCCGAGCCCGTTGGAGTTACAAACTCGACGCGATCAGCTTTTTTGTAGGAAATTATACCTATAACAAGAATCCATAAGTCAAAATTCCCAAAAAAAAATTTTTCTGGGTGAGCGGAAGGAAAAACGTATATAAAATCATTTTTCAATGTTATTTTAATGGATAAAATTCAAAATTATCTAGCAGTGGGTTAAAATTCGAATTAAGGGTTCGCAATATGCTCAAAAATTTGTCATCATCAGGTTGAAACACTGAAATTGAAAATATGGAGTTTGAGACATATTTAACTTAAAACATTATGGTGTTAAGATAAATAAAGGATTTGTTACACCCCAGTATTCATTGATGAATAGTCTTTTCAGTTTCGATTTATCCATCGAATCAGAAGTTATAGAAAAACGTTCGTAAAAAACAGTAACCAAAATTTCAGAGATGCTTACTTCGAAATGGTTCGAAATTATTTTCCCATTCACTGTCATCCGATCAATGCGTCAGAAGATATCAAAGGATGATTGTTCTTGAATCCTATTTAATCTAATTGGAAATGTTACATAGCACCATAGGCGACTGTATGAATCTGTGAAATGTAAATTATCTGAAAAAATTGTTCATGACATATGGTGCACACTGCATTACGACAACTCTTTCCTTACATAACAGGTGCATAGGAGAATCTGCGGGAAAATATCCCATTGGCAACTGCAAAAGGAAGTTCCACCTTCTCTTGCACCTGATTCCGATGTTATGGAAACTGGCAACAAGAAATTCGTTTAAACCACCAGAAAAAGAGCAATAGAAATTCCGGCCTGAATAAAATGGATGAAAGTCATTTACGATAAACTGAGGTGACAATGTCAAAATGAAACCTCAAATGAATGCGACGATGGCGATGAAACGGTTGAACTAAAAACTTTTTGAAGGGATAGGAATGGGTCCTAGTGACCTCTGGACACATTTAACAGTTTCCGTTTTTGGGGTGATATATATATATATATATATATATATATACATATATATATATATATATATATATATATATATATATATATATATATATATATATATATATATATATATATATAATATATATATATATATATATATATATATATATATATATATATGGGGAATAATGGGGATCTTCAGTCAGCACAAGTGTTGAATTATGAAAAACTCTTCAATACGTTGGACCGAGCTTTCGTTCCAATCTTGAAACTTTCTCAGGGTGAGTAATCTGAGTGGTTGATTGATAAACATTAACAAAAAAAAGGTAAAATATATGTGAACATTTGTCGGAATGGTATTATAGCTTTGACAAATGTTTACATATATATTACGTTTTTTTTAAAAATTTAATGTTCATCAATCAACCACTCAGATTACTGACCCTGAAGAAGTTTCAAAATTGAAACGAAAGCTCGGTCCAACGTATTAAAGAGTTTTTCATAATTCAACACTTGCTGACTGAAGGTCCTCTTATTCACCACTGTTCATACCAATTTTCAGTCGTTATATCTATATTTATATATATATATATATATATATATATATATATATATATATATATATATATATATATATATATATATATATATATATATATATATATATATATATATATATATATATATATATATATATATATATATATATATATATATATATATATATATATATTATATTTTGGTGTGCGTGCATATTCTTGATCCATGGTAACTGCTTAACATTCACAATTCAAAGATATGGAAGATTGAAAACCTCATTACGCAGTCCACTTCTTCCACTCCTCGACAAGCGTTGCCATAAGTTCGGATTATTCTTGTGTTCGTACACACCAAACTATGACACCAACTCCCTCTGCAGTCTACATGAGGACTAGAATTATATATAAAAATATTGTTTGTTTAGAAGTACGTGTTAAATGTTCAAAGAGTTAAAATGAAAATTATAAACTGAAAAAGCACATAAATAACAAAAGTTTATATTTAGTAATTTATGCTATGTTATTTTACAGTTTTCTGAGGATTCTACCGTTTTTCTGAAATCTTATATAATATTAGTCGATACCTATGTTTCAAATAAACATGTTTTCAACATGACAAGCAATTGGCATGATTTATAAAAATTATAGAAATCAAAATTTACTAATATATTTATGAGAGCACGAGCAGACAATAAAATGTTAAAGTTAGAACATTCTGTTAATGAAATAAGATCTGAACACAATAGCCAATGAGATGCCAGGAAAGATCTTGATGCAAAATTATGAATATTGAAAATATGAAAATCAGAAAACGTCAAAAATGATTTTTAATATACCATAGTATGTAAGGTATTTAGAAACTGTCAGTGAATAAAATTTGTCGAATAAACGAAAATAATGAAAAGTGCAACAGAGAGTGCGTGAAAACAGGGAATTCGATAAGAAAAACAAAATATATGTGGTATCCAGAGAAAAAAATCATCAAGCCGTAGAGATTAAGAAAATATTTTTGGAAGAAGGAACTCAACAAAATTATATTTGGAAAATCAAGCATATTTCGCTACAAACACAGTTATTTGCCACTATACCACAGGAAAATACCAGAAAAAACATTAGCTGATAAAAACCAGGTACATAACGAATGTTACCTTCTCATTCCATACATATATCAGTCCGAGGATGAATTCACAAGCGAACAAAGGGGGCTGCAGACTGGAACGGCAGTTTCCAAGAAACCACAGGTGAATTAGAACCATAAAAGTTACAAAACTCAGTTCATTTTCAAAATAAACCTTTTTAAAACTCCTTCGATGAAAAACGTTCCTAAATTGGTATATAGACTTACTATTTCACTGAAATCAACATAACCTACAAAAATGGATAACCTTTGATTTTTTTATCACATAATTGCACTTTTCATGTATATTTTGCTATTAAACAATAATTTGACTTAATTATCGCAGGATAGGTAACACTTAGTCTTCCTCAATAAAGGAAATTATTACTTTGATGAATTTCTGACTTATTTTCAATAATTGATCAAAATAGTTTGCCATTTTTCTGAATCTGACATCAAGAACACTACCAGAGGGCTCCACAGTTGAACTTACTCCTGATATTCCATAGGGGTACCGATTGAGTTAGCTGAAGTAAAGAAAGTAAGGTAAAAGAGTTAAATGGGAAAAAGGTAGAATACATGGCCGCATATTTGAAATATTTATATAGGTAGTTATTTATGAGCATTATGAATTACATTCAAAGGGCAACTAGCTAAAGGTTTTGAAAATTGTCAAAAAATATTTTGTTGTGATGTCTGATTGTGAAAATAATAAAATAAAACAAACTACAATCACACCTCATCATAACAATATATATATATATATATACATATATATATATATATATATATATATATATATATATATATATTCTTGAACCATGTAAATGTATCATAGGGGTATTTTCTTGAGGAATGGTTCTGTATACATATAAAAATAAAACCCAGTATAGAATCTGTGTTTTTTTATTTTGTAAGACGTTTCTCCTGGAAGCCTCCAGGCTTCTTCAAGTCTTTTTATAACACAGATTCCAACAGGTAGACAATGAATCGACCAAATAGGCCATCATGATTGAAAAGTTTCATCTTGCACATTTTTGTGTTTTTCTTCGAGTATCCACTTGTAGTTTGGTTTTTCTTCTTAACAATGACCATGCGCATGGTCATTGTTAAAAAGAAAAACCAAACTACAAGTGAATACTCAAAGAAAAACACAAAAATTGCAAGATCAATCATGATGGCCTATTTATCAATTTATTGTCTACCTGTTGAATCTGTGTTATAAAAAGACTTGAAAAACCTGGAGGCTTCCAGGACAAACGTCGTACAGAATAAAAAAAACACAGATTCTATACTGGGTTTCATCCCCAAGAAAATACCCCTATGATATATATATATATATATATATATGTATATATATATATATATATATATATATATATATATATATATATATATGTGGGAAGTATTTGCTGACTAGTTAGGTGAGTTAGGTACGAAACTAGGGATATTGGGGTAAGCAGCAATGAAAAAGTGAACTCTTCAAGGTTTATCCAAGCTTTCGGAAATGTTTATTTCCATATCAGGGAGAAACTTTGTTGACGTTGTTTTCAATGATGTTGAACATATTCATCTAACATAGAGATACAAAAGAAAAACATGTAGATCAAGGAATAAACGAAGTTCAAATTACTACCACCACATTGCTTGTTTAAAATTATATAAATATAAATGTGTACCCTATGTGGAGTGACAAGTTGAAGTCAGTTTCATTCCCAACCTGCCAGATTCACTTGTCACACCACTTAGAGTACATCTTTATATTTATATAATTTTAGACAACGCTAATGCGGTTGTTGTAACTTTATACTTACTTTATTCCTTGGTCTACTTTCTTTTTCTTTTGTATCACTATGTTAGTTGAATATGTTCAACATCATTTAAACCAACCTTAACAAAGTTCCTCCCTGATGAGGGAAATAAACATATTTGAAAGCTTGGGTAAACCTTGAGAAAACCCGCGAGAATTTGAGTTTTTCCTGGTGTTCTTTATGTGATTCCATTTAGCTTCGAACATTGACAGTTTGTCAGATATAATTATTCAAAATTGACAGATTTTCGTACAAACTTTCATCCCCTTTTTCACCACCTTGGGAGTTAAATTTGCAAAAATCCTTCCTTAGTCCTCACCTCAAAAACGGAAACAACTCCGATTTCGGAGGTAATAACGTATAGGTTATAGAGCGTTCAGGGATAATAATATCAAAAATTTGTTCGGAGGTCACTAGGTCCCATTCCTCACCTCCGTTAACCGTAAATAATTTTCGGGCATTTTATTCAGCAAGGAATTCTCATTGCTTTTTTTCTGGTGGTAATAACAAATTTTTTGTTGCCAGTTCCCATAATGTCGGAGCAAGTGCAAGAGAAGGCGGAACTTTCTTCTGCAGATGACAATGGGATAATTTTCCGCGGATTCTCCTATGCACGTGTTAGGTAAGGAAAAATTTGTCGTGGTGTTGTGTGCACCATATATCATGAGCAATTTTTTCAAGCAATTTACATTTCACAGATTCATATAGTCGCCTACGGTGCTATGTCTCCAATTAGATTTAAAAGGGTTCAAGTAAAACTATTTTGAACCATTTCGAAGGGAAGCATCTCTGAAATTCTGGTTATTGTTTTTTACGCTCGTTTTTCGATATCTTCTGATTTAATGGATACATCGAAATTGAAAAAACTATTTAATAATGGATACTGGAGTGTAACAAATCATTTATTTCCGAAAATCAACCAGAGATGAAAAATATTATAATGGAATCATTTCATAGGTACTTCAGGAATGCCCTGAAAATTTTTGTGATGAAACAAAAGAACTCCAAAATTTTTTTCAATTGACATTTTTAAATACGTCGAGCGTATTATGAATTGTCGTGCAGTTCTACAAGAAACTTATTGTAAAATGATAATGGGGTACATCAATTTAATAAAAATGATAAAAATATGATTTAAAATTTAAAATTGTATCACTCAGATATGATGAATGGATTTTTCAAGAAGTTAGGCAAGTCTTATGTAGTGAGTGAATAATATAAAAATCAATGAAGAATTGTATACTCAATTAATAGTGATATTAAGTATGCCATCCAAATATTCTTCAAGATTATAGTAGGCTTCATCACTCACTGAATTTCTTGTTTTTCTTCTAAATGGACTGAATGCTGTTAATTCTCCAACACCCAGAGGAAGTTTACTGTACATCTTTATACCAATAAATGTGATTGTGTCATGTATCGAAGTTGAACTGAGAATTTGAGCCTCAGTTGATTCATTTGGGGATTTACAGCAAATTAATTTACTTTTAATATACTTGCTTTCATCTGACATCCCACGAAATTCGTTTTTTTTTCTATAATTTTTTGAAATTGTATTCGTAATTTGGAGTTTTGCTCAAAAAACGAATTCTATTAAACACCTCATTCGCAAGGAACTCTTTGTTTCTCTTTAATTCCAAAGTCCATTTCCAACTTATCATTATAAATTAACTTCAAACGGTTTGGTTGGGATTAGGATCAATGTTATTGAAGAAAACTTATTGTTTTCTCGCCAACGTTTCGAACTATAATAAATTCATCAACAGAGCTCTGTAACAATGAGTTTTACAGAGCCCTGATGACGAATTTATTGAAGTTCGTAACGTTGGCGAGAAAGCAATAATTTTTTCTTCAATAACATTGATTCTAATCCCAACCAAACCGTTTGAAGGATATATCTGTGGATCACCAAACTTACCATAATTATAAATGAACTTAAGACTCTTACACGAGATTAGGTGTCGTATTTTTTTTCCAATCAATCTCTGATAGTATCCTGATGTTAACATAGAATTTTTTATTTCAAAGTATATTTTATTTTTTTCACAAAATGTACCTTTTTCAAAATGTCTTCATTGTATCTTCGTTTTTCAACATATTAGTTTTGAATTTCAACTCACAACATTCAACACTCAGTGTTGACGATTTGAGACTTCTAATATGAGAAAACTGATTGAATCGAAATTTCGTAAGTTAGTAGAGCTACATTATCCCTAAAAATCGAATTTAAGGAGTAATTAGATACATTACAGATATAAAAGTATTTATTTATGATTATTTGCAGTCTATGTATTTTTTTTATTTCAAAATTTTCATATATTTGAATGGGTTCTGCATCACATAAGCTTTCATTTGATATTCCGCTTTTATTCAATAATTCAAATTTTAATCCCAATATAAGTAAGTAGATGTTTTTTTCGTTCGAAAACGTTCTCAAACTGCTATTTCGAACGACATTTTTTTTTACCCCAATTTTCATGTGAAATTTACAATCAGTTTTGGAATCAGGGCTCATTCATCAGTTTGATTCCACGAAATTTTTCATTTCGAAGCATTATTCGACTTTTTTACAAAATTTATTTTTTCATACTTTCATTATTCAACTCGAAATTTCAACATTCTGAACATTTAACTTCATTGAAAATAACACCTCAACTTCAACTAACTCAATTCCCATCTTGCCACATTCAATTTTCAAGATTATATTTCTAACATTCGAATTTCATCATTTAATTTCCAACCATCAACTTTCAAATTACACCTACAACCTTCAATTTTTGTCAGATGACTTTCAATATTCAATTTTCAACAATTTTCCATATTCAACTTACAACAATTTTCCATATTCAACTTTCAACATTAAACTTCATGTTTCATCCTTTAACATTCAACTCTGGTTATTCAAAATTCAATTGTCAACATCCAATTTCTGATATTCAGCCGTAATAATGAACTTTGGTATCAACGAGAAGAAATTTTCGCTTATGTTCCGACGATATGACTGCTCACTGCGCAGAAGCATAATAAACTTGTAGTAGCCACAGAGTCGTGTGTACGTAAGTAAGTGGGCGTGGTAAAAAGTAAATAAAATGTGACACCGCTCTCACACACCTCACGAACTTGCAACACTATGGCTACTAATTTTGCACTATGACAACTCTTTACACATTACAACATCACTGAAACCAACCTAACAAAGTTGTAAGTAGCATATTGTTTCGCATTTGAATATATATTACTATTGGTTTTTTCAGCTATTGGATGGAAGCTTGGATAAACCTTAAAGAGTTTACTTTTTTTGCTGCTTACCCCAATATTTTTTATATATATATATATATATATATATATATATATATATATATATATATATATATATATATATAGTAGGTTGTCCCCACACGGAGGGAGTGAGGAAAGAGAAATATAATTAGATTGTTAACTATTTTCTCCATCAGATTCCCTGCCGAGAGCTTGAACAAATCTTAGGTAACGCGAATGACTCTGCCAAAACACGTTTTTTCATCACAGTGGAAAAAAATACAATAAGCACACTAAAAGATAACCAATAAACACAACATGACATTCATTAACTGCTTATCACTGTATTCCCAATCATCTCACAATATTACTGAGACGTAAACACTGATATATTGAAAGGCATCTATCATGGAGAACAATTTGAAATTTCTTGAGCAACGTATAGGTTTTACATTTTTCACCTATTAAAAAATACTCTTCGTTCTTTCGTTTAGCGTTGGATACGTGAAATCATAGAGGCAACTAGCCAGCTCGTGCTGTGTACCTACTCCCTAGCGTATCGTTGAAGGTGTTGTAGGAAAATATTATAAATTACCTCGAGATTTTTTAATATTTTGCAGAGGCTTTTTCACATGGAAGCCGATTACATTCATTGATTTTTGTTTTCAGATTTTCAGTATTTCACTGCGTGATTCATTTCGATCTTTTGGGAATGAAGTGAATCCAAATGGGCCTTCGCTTGATAATGGATGGATAGATATAATTTCATATTTGGTTATTATTTCTGATAAAGATTTCCAGCATATTGTAATGGTAGTTTCAATGTGTGGAAGGATTTTCAACCAAAATATATATTATTTTGTAATGTGCAACCGTAAATGACATAAACTACTTCAATTCAATCACACACTTATAATATGTGTATATATATATATATATATATAGAATTTTTAGTTTTATTTGCTGACTAGATACGAATTGATGATTGGTATTGGGTTATGCAGCAGGCCAATAAGTGTACTCTTTTACACGGATTCCAAGTTTTCGATAATATTTATTATCATCATCAGGGATGCTACAAAGTAGGAAGACACATATGAATATATAATGAAGAAAAACAAGATAGCTATAACTTCCCATGAAGCACACAACGTCCAATGGACGTCCTTTTCAGGTCCAAATGAAGTCCAAACGTTCATGGACCTTATATGGACGTCCAGTGGATGTACAGAACAGAATCTGAATTTCTACTCCAGAAATTGTACTTTTATATATGTCCACTGGATGTACAATGTTGGAACACCCATAATTGTACATCCATAGGGTGTACAGAACTGAATCTTATTTGAACATTCATTAATTATATGTCCACTGGATGTAAATTATTGGATCAACGTTGATTATCCATACTAATACATTCCTGTATGTCCATAGGATGTAAAGAACTGGATCCAATTGTACATACACACATTGTACGTCTGTGATCATCCAATGGATGAACTATATTGGATCATCCGATCATAGGATGTACCGAACTGAATTCAATTTGTACATTAAGAAATCGTACTTGTATGTGATTCCACTTAGATGATTATTTTTGGATCAAATTGGAACATCTACAACAGAACTGGATCCATCGTTCATTGCACAAATTATACGATTATATATTATGAACTTTCTCATCTATAGTATGGCTGAGTTTTCCTCCACACAATTGAGATTTTCGAAAGTAGAAAGTTGTGGTTATAAATTTTTGTTCCTCTTTCGTTTAAGTTAAAAAAAAAGGAATACCTCTGTAATGGTTTTCAGTTACAATAATTCTCACTCTCATATGAATAAATGAATAAACTTAGTTCGCATATTTTCCTGATTCTGTATTCTCGATAATTTGTTGGAAAATTTAAAATTCGGTATGCGCATGAAAACCCACCTTCAGAAAAAAATATAAAGCGTGTAAAAAGGGAGATTCCGTATCAATATTTCAATTCTTTTTTGCCTCAGTTAGACCCTCAAAAATCACATTTTGTGAAAATAATTTCTCAAATTCCAAAATTTTGTCGAAATGTTCAAGTTTAAAGGTGCTCTTCAATAAAAAATTTGGATGCATGAAAAATCGCAACTTCCATTTGGCGCTACTGTTCCTTCTCCCGCTATACGCTGACGCTCTCCACCCACTCCATCACCCATCTAAAGAATGTCGTTAGATTTAAGGTTAGAATAGGATCTCAACTACTTGGTTTGTGGGCATGGCTTTGTTTTTCATTTTATGAATTTCACAGTGCTTTTGGAAAATGGAGAACCTATTAGGCCAGTTGTTGAACTACGTGTGAGGTAGTGTGTTGAGCAAGTGATAGTAACGAGGTGAGTAGAATAATAAGTGGGTCTCGAGGGAACAGGCAAAATGAACATGCTTCAAAACAAATCACATCATCAATGTAATACTCATCAACTCATGGGTAGCTATTAGAATCACTCTCAGATCAATGAGTAAACCTTATTGATCTGAGGAATAACTTATAAGTTTGATGCCGTCATGAAATCCTCAACATTTAGTCATAAGTAAGTGAATTTACTAGGTTCTTATTGTATTCATTGTGAAGTTCTTATCAGCTTTGAAAACTAAATCAATGTCAAAATGACAAAGCTGAACTCTCAATCTTGAAAATCATCCCCATTTGAATACACTAAAAATTAATTTTTTATAAGGTTTATTTCATTTGGGTGAAAAGTACTTTCATTTAATTATTCAAAGGAATAAATTTGACATAATTGATCAATTGAGCAGTTATCTGCACAAAATATAAACATCTCAGTATTATAGTATGGTAATATGTTGTTACGACAGCAGCACAATTTGATTGAACTGAATTTACAGAAGCTGCTCTACATGCCAAAAAAGGAGATCACAAGGAGGTCGAAGAAGCAATTTCAAAATGGCTTCGAAGAGCCAATGAAAGGAAAGGATGTTGGTTGTTACTCTTATGTGTTTTTTCCCCAAGATATGTAGTTTTATCCAATGAGTGATATTTGTTTCATTTAATGTTTTATATGAGTTTTTAATTTTTTCAGAATGTTCTGAATTTATATATTTTATTAACTGATTGAAAATCAACTGATTAAAATCAATTGAAAAAACTGCTCATCACAATTTGATTGAACAGGAATGTGTTTTCTATTCACGTTTATGACTGGACATCCATTGGGAGATTTGGATGGACATACCTTGGACGTTTGGTATGGACATCCACTGGACGTGTTGAATGAACATTCATTGGATGTGTTAAATAAGGACATCCATTGAATGTAGTAATCTGTACATGTAAGTACGTCCATTGTACATCCTGTTCATTCATTGTACATCCTGTAAGTACATCCATTGTACATCCTGTAAGTACGTCCATAAGATGTTAAATCCAGTGAGGTTCGGACATTTTCTGGACATATCATTGTATGTAACTGGATGTTCAATGGACGTCCATAATATCCATTGTCATCGTCCAATGAACATTCAATGGACGTACATGTGCTGTATGGGTTACAGTGTAAGTGAGGTTATGCGGCGATGATGTTAAAATCAATAACAATATTATATGGACAAAAATGGGTATAAAACTCACAGGAATCAACCACAATCCACATCACATACGTAAACAATGTATTATTGAATCGAGTTTTTTGGATCGTGTTTTTTTTTTAAAGGGCTGTCAACTAGACATGTGACTGAATGAGTTCTCAAATAGACGGACACAACAGATAACATAGACCACTGGGAATGAAGTAGTGGTACCAAATGAACTTTACAATGGCATGGAATATTTCCATATATAGATTTAAATAAAAGTTCAAAATGAATCAAGAATTCAGTTGTGGATTGGAATAATCAAAATATGTCATTTGCCTCCATGGGGCTAATCTGTTGATTCTCCCTCACATTTGGATTGTCTACAAAAATTGAATAAGAGTAAATCTCACTCAAATGATTTAAATCTGTTTTTTTATTTGAAGGATTTTCTGCCTGTGAAATGTGAACCATCTCTAAAAAGAGTCTCTTGGTAGCGTTTCTTCCGTTGGATGAAATTTCAACTGAGTTATAATCCATACAATGTCCTTCCCTATAGACATGCTCACTCAGTGCACATCTCTCCGGGTGTGTACTGTTTATCACAATGTTGACACGGTATACAGTAAACTACATCCGAACAGCTGGTCTTGTGTTTTAATTTCGAAAAAAATCTACTAATAGGTAAAACATTTGTGTTAGCTATTTTAATGTTTTCTGAAAAAGACTTCTGGACAGTCTAGATGTGATATCTTTGATAAGAGGTAAAGAGTTATAAAAATATGTGAGAGGGGGGTCTGCAATTTGCATATTGACTGGTGGAATTATTGGTGCATTGATAAGATGAGCATTGGTATGTCTTCTATGGATGAATTATTATATAAAATAGAATAGGTACGCTATTATATTCATTCTCTCTTTCTATTGTAAATTGTATGTGTGGGTCGTAGCTATTGAAGATACGTTATTCATCAGATTTCCAGACAATACCATACTCATCGATTGGTATAGAAAACCAATGAGCTCTGGCCGTTATATCAATTATTGGTCGTATCACAGACAGAGCATGAAGGCCAATCTAATCCAACAGATGAAAACAAGAGTAATCCGGATATCAGACAGTTCCTTTCACAATAAGAATCTCAACATTATTCACAACCGATTCATATCCTGCTTCTTCTCTCAAGAATATTTTATATAATACTTCATCCATAGAAGACATAGCCAATGCTCATCTCATTAATGCACCATTAATTCCACCAGTCAATATGCAAATTGCAGACCCCTCTCTTACATATACCTCTTCACCTTTTATCAAAGATATCACATCTAGACTGTCCAGAACCTTCAAGTCTTTTTCAGAAAACATTAGAATAGCTAACACAAATGTTTTATCTCTCAGAATAATTTTTTCAAAATTGAAAGACAAGACCCCATGCACCAGCTGTTCAGACGTAGTTTACTGTATACCGTGTCAACACTGTGATAAACAGTACATAGGACAAACGTCCAGACAGTTGAAGGACCGCATCACCGCACACAAAAGTGACAGTAGACTGCACCCGGAGAGATGTGCACTGAGTGGGCATGTCTATAAGGAAGGGCATTGTATGGATTATAACTCAGGTAAAATTTTATCCAACGAAAGAAACACTACCAAGAGACTCTTTTTAGAGATGGTTCACATTTGACAGGCAGAAAATCCTCTGAATGAAAAAACAGATTCAAATCAATTGAGTGAGATTTACTCTTATTTAATTTTTGTAGGCAATCCTAATGTGAGGGAGAATCAACAGATTACCCCCATGAATGTGAATAACATAGTTTGATTATTCCAATCCACATCAATGTTATATTCACACATCTAAATTCTTAATTCATTTTGATAGTCAATTAACTTTTATTTAAATCTATATATGGAAATATTCCATGCCATTGTGAAGTTCACTTGGTAACACTACTTCATGTCTAGTTGACAGCCCTTTCGAAGAAAAACACGATCCAAAAATCTCAACTCAATAATACATTGTTTACGTATGTAATGTGGATTTTAGTTTGATTCCTGTGAGTTTTATACCCATTTTTGTCCATATAATATTGTTACTAATTTTAACATCATCGCCGCATAACCTCACTTACACTGTAAGTTATAACTATCTTGTTTTTCTTTATTATATATTCATATGTGTCTTTCTACTTTGTAGCATCCCTGATGATGATAATGAATATTATCGAAAGCTTGGAATCCGTGTAAAAGAGTTATTGGCCTGCTGCATAACTCAATAACTCAAATACCAATCATTTATTAATAATATATATATATATATATATATATATATATATATATATATATATATATATATATATATATATATATTGAAAATAGTAATTCATAAATAAACTCATGGAATGAATAACATCACTTTTCCACTGGATATTAGGCTTTTCAAAAGTAACTGAAACGATAAAATATCAATATCAAAGTTGCCGTTCATTTTTATGTAATATAAAAATTTATGACTAACCTGAAAAACGGTTAGCACTCCACATACGAGAAGTATAATGAACTTGAGAAGCCGCGCCGGTTCTTTGAAACTCTCTCTGTTTGGGAGAATGCTCATGGTTAGGTATTCAGTATCGTCTAATATAACTCACAATATATTTATCAGCCGAAATTTTTTCGGAACACTTCCCCATAAATCATTGACGCTTCATCAATGCATTATTATCTATTGGATATGAACAAAATAAATCTCCAAAAGAGTAATATGCTAATAATGAAACTTTTATATCTATAAAACAATATTTTGCAAATCCATTACTTGGCAATATTTGGATTAATACATAGAAAATACAATATTAATCTCAGCCATTCTAATACGTTGGTGGAATAAAAGAGGAAAACATATTCAATTTTGCGAGGTTTCTCTGGGTTGACTCATTGTGACTCATTCAGAAAGTGTTAAATATGAAGAATTGATTCGAAAATATGAACAAAGTGTTCATAAAATCAGATTTGGAACCATCTGCTACTGAAAGAGAAACACTATCTTGCGCCGATTGAGTTAATCTCTTCAGAGGAATTCATCTTGAAGAAAGAAACATTCTTATTTAAATATTGAAAAGAGATACGATAAAAAATTTAATTATCTTCTGTTATATCTAACAGAAAACAACGAGTTCCACTGCCCCGGCTAAAGCCACGCTGGACATCGAACTGTATTCGATAGAGATGGTGAAGGGACTCTTACCCAAAATATAAAAAATCTGAAAGTGAAATTTAACATTTTCTATGGGATAGTTGCATCAATGATACAATTGTTGTCTGGTGAATATACATTTTTGGAAAACACTATTCGTCACTTCATTCATCTATGTGATTTCTAGATTGAGACTGGTACGAAAAATAAAATAACTATCTGCGTAAAAACGAAAATTTTCACATTCAGATTTTTTTTTTAAGTTAGGGTCCTTTCACAGTATCTATCAGATGTAGTTCATGCACAACGTGGCATGCGCCTGCGAAGTTGTTGTTTTTAGATATTACAAAAGATCCATTCTCACCCAATATCTTCTTCATTCAATATTCAAATGAGAATGTTTCCTTCTCCACTTTAAAAGTTCAATGAGAAGTTACTATGAACGATTGAAGATAGTGACTAATTTTTTCTTCTAGTCGCAGATGATCTCGCATCTGATTTCATAAACACCTTTTTCATATTTTCGTACAAATCAATCTATCTTACCCCTTTGATAGGTTATAATGTAAAAAACACATATTCCAAAGTATCATTCGATGTGAATATTCCTAACATGTTTCTATCATGGCCAAGTAAAATTGCTTCTAGAAAATGTGTTTTCGCCTTCTGGTTTCCCTAATGATGCTTGAAGGTGTCGACAAACATGTTTTGGAGACAGTGAATGCAATGCCACTCTTGCATCAATGTTACTAGTGATTTCTGGTGAGTACTACTTTTTGAAAAACATTCTTCGTCGCCTCATTCATCTATATGAGTTTCTGAATAAGACTTGAGCAGCAAATCGATTAGCTACTTGAATGAAGGTACACATTTTCACTTTCAGATTGTACCATCTTTCTCGAAGTAGGACCCTTTCACAAAATCTATCAGATGTTGTTAACTTTTCAGCAAATTAGTCATGAGGAGATATTACAAATGATAACTTAATTTTTATCAAAACATTTTAAATTTTTATACCCTCAATTCAATTGATAATTTTCATTTTAAACATGATTTCTCAAGAGGTTATCTTGAACGATTGATAATAGTGACTGAAGTTTTTTTTTCAGTCGCAGTTGATTCGACATCTGATTTAATGAACAGCTGGAACAGAAAATGGAATAACTATCCGAATAAAAATGGAAATTTTCACTTTTGGATTTCCCCTCTTTGAGTTAGGGACCTTTCACAATATCTATCAGATGTAGTTTAATGTAGTTTATGCCCAGCATGGCTTCAGCCAGGAAAGTAGTTGTTTTTCTTTCACTTTATTTATTTATATGAGTTCTTGATTGAGACTGGAACAGAAAGTCAAATAACTATTTGAATAAAAAGAAAAATTTTCACTTTCAGATTTTAACTTTTTTGTGTTAGGGTATTTTCATAACATCTATCAGATGCAGTTCATGCCCAGCATGACTTTTGCTCAAAAAGTAGTTGTTTTCTATTAGATATTACAAAAAATTAATTCATTTTATTATAGATTTTTCAATTTTTAGAAAACACTCCCTATTCAATATTCAATTGAGAATATTTCTCTTCTTAACATGTTATCTTAAACGATGGGAGATAGTTATCGAAGCTTTTCTTTCAGTCGTGAATGATTCAACATTTTTTGTTATTTCATTCATGTTTTCAAATAAATCAATCTATCATACCCCATAAGAGGTTATTATGTCAAAAAAAACAGAGATTTCAAAGTTTCACTCCGAAATATTTCGTCGCCATTTCTCAATGGAATCGTTTCTGAAAAATTATTTCTATGCTTCCGGTTTTCTTGATGATCGTGGAAACGTTAAATGGATTTCCATCGACAAAAATTCATTGGAAACCTAGTGAATTCGATTTCAATTTAACCGGAAAATTGACAAATTAATTCAAAATTATATCCTAAACACTAGCAAAATGCAATATCTATTTTGAATGAAATAATTACTTTTTCAAGATTCGTTGAGATTCACAGTTCACTATCAAATTGTTACCGAACCGGTGGCCCGAAAATAAGATATTTGATATTATTTATTTTCATTTTCGGCGAGTGCAGTCCACAGCGACACAGATGTTATATTTTTTAAATAATCTCGAAAGGAACCACTACCCAAATAATTTGAATGGACAGTTAAACAGTGTACTTTCGGCCACAGAGAGCCCGGGTAATTTTTTATTAAAATAAATGAGATATAATGTTAAGAGAAAAATAAATCTAGAACTCGATAATTCAGTATAAAAGTTACAGGTCTGAAAGATTTACTAAGTCTTCTGAGAAATTCAGATTCAAATTGTAGATATATCCAAGTCAAAAGGGGTAAAATTTGAAATGAAACAATTTTTTATATATCCCAGAAGGTAGCGTCAGGTTGTTCCCAAACAAGCATAAGAACATAAAAAATATAGAAGAAGTATCGTCAATCTGATTTGTTTTGTGTTTCTGTGGATGAAAGTCGAACTGAGCAGACTGACAGTTACAGATGTTGATTTTCTAATCTAACTTTTCAAACGTCTATGTAGGGGAATAAAAGATATGTTCAAGTTTTCTTTCATATTTAAACAAAGATATGCAAGTCTTTCAAAAAATCCAGTCTGTTGATATTCTTCGAAGTGACTTCATGCAAAATGTGTGCATTCATATTGGGGCTGAAGTTATGTTTATTTGCTTTCAGATGGTGACCAAAGGAAAAATATTCGTGTTTATTTATGTGGACATTATGGGTTCGTGGCCGTGAGCGTAGAGGCGCTGGCTGATGTTCAGATGGTCCGAGTTCGATTCTCGGCACGGCTACTGAAATAAAAGTTTATTTCTGCAATTTCGTTGAGCGGGAGGAGATAGGTGACCAACCGAACATTATTGGTACCTAGATATCAATCCTTCGGACTGTATACTCTTACCAGCCGAGTAGTGCTTCGGAGGACACTTCAAAAGCTAAGGTAACCGTCTTCTCAACTCACACGTCTCTGACTTCTGAGGGTTGTTTTGCAACTGGGTTGGCGGTTAAAAACAATTTTAAGCAAAATTTTTTCATCATTTTTTCACTTTTTTTCAACAATGTAAAGGCCTACAGGTTCTACCTATGTAGGATGCATCACAATCATTGCAATTCAATTTATAAATACCACTTTTTGATAGTTTGTTACGTTTGTCTTTTGTGTTGACCAAATATCCATTCAGGTTATTATTGGTCTTATAGGAAATTTTAATGTTATCCACCTCACTTTTTATACATTTGGAATTTTTTTGGTATATGTTGGTATTCAAGAAGGGAATTGAAATATATTTATCTATAGTATTGATGATTGGAAAAGCCAGTTTGTTCTTCATTTAATTTCTCAGTTTATGTATGAGCTAGTTGATCAAGTTGGGATCATAACCATTATTGTGGACTATTTAGTTCTTTGTTGAATTAAAAAGTGGTAATGAAGTATTCAAGAGCCGGTGAACATAGCAATTGAAAGCTGCCATTTTAAGCTGATGTGGATGATCAGAAAATAATCAAACATAGGGCCAACACCAGCAACCTTGTTTTTTCAGAAGCCGATGAAGGTAATTGCCTAGTAACTCTGGAAGAAGTAGAATACATAGAAAAAGTAGAGAACTTTCTTTCGGAACACTCTTCCAAATTCCTACCTACCAACCCACTCAATGGCTTCATAAGAAAATTGAAAACATACATAAAGGACAGTCAAGCATTTTCGGAAGAATATTCTGCCCCAGACACACTGATTTCTAGCAATCCCATCATATCTCGCTTATGTAGCCTTCCTAAAATCTACAAAGTTTGCGTTCCAATCAGACCAGTAGTAAACTTCACTAATACTCCTGTGTCCATCCTGGCTTCTTTTCTATATCATCTCATTAGAGATCTTACCAACTTCAAAGCTTCATATTCAGGATTGAACACTTCAGATCTAATTGGAAAATTGCAGTCTATAAATCCCCCCACTGAAAATTGCCTAATGCTTTCTTTTGATGTGAACAACCTTTTCACCTCAGTCCCGCATAGAGAAACCGTATCATTAGTGAATGAGGTGTTGAGAGCTGCGAATATAGACGATGATAGTATATCACAGATTTCAATTCATATGAATTTATGTTTATCCCAACATTAATTCACTTTCAACAATGAATTCTACCAACAAATTGAAGTTCTCGCTACGGGAGTTGTCTTCATGCCTATTTGAGTACAACCTGGTGCAACCTTCTGTGATATAGAAGAACTCGTTTTATTTCAAATTTCATCCCTTTCAACTTTGATGTATCTACAATTTCAATCTGTTTTACTAAAATACAATTTTAATCTGTTTTACAGTGTGAATGTCGTTAAATTTTATGGATTCTTCGTGTGCTAACCTGACGAGTTAGTGTTACCTAAAGATTTCGAACCAAAAATTTCCCAGAAAATTACCAAATTTCACTTGTCCACTTACTTCTCAGGCAAGCACTGAAAATTACCTTCTAGGACGAAAGCGCTCTGCGAAAAATAAATTATTTGCACGAAATACATAAATATTTTTATTGGTTATGACACGTGCACACAGCTCCACTTCCACTTCAATTATTCTTATTAACTAATTAAAAGACAGTACATTACAGTAACATACCACTTCTCATAATGTGTGATAATGTGTGGCCAGTTCATTTCATTCTTCAGTATTGAAATAAAAGCTTGAAGAAAATTTCAAGATTTATCACAAGCTACATTTCATATTATTTTTAATTTTTATATAAACTTAAACTCCACGATGTCTTTATCGAACTCATTTTGAATAAAACAGTTGTAGAGCAAACATTTGAAAGAAAGAGTTTCGTGTGTTCAAATTTCGATGGATAAGAATTTTCATATTTTAGTTCAGATGAAAAATTGAGAAATCTCAATCAGAATAATAATTATGGATTTTCTTTATTTTGGGTCAATTTGTAATCAGTAAGGGGAAATCCGTAGAAATTTTGTTAGTATTAAGAATGACATGGATTGGAATGCAATGAGATTTGATAAGAAAAATGGCACTATTTTTTACGAGTTGATTTTTTTACAAGCTTTTATTTATTTTCACCTGTCCCGATGTTTGTCATAAAATCTTACAAGTTAAATTTGACCCACTTCTAGTTGTTCGATTAACGTGAAATTTGGCAGGTGTTCATAGTTCCCGTGACAATGCATTTTGCATTTGTTTGGGAAAAACAAAACAAATTGGTGGCTCCAAGATGGCGAACGAGATTTGTGTTTATGGTCCGATTCGATTCAAAATTGGTATGTGGGGGTTTTCAGGATCGGGATTATGAATTTTCTGACAAAATTCATTGAATCAAAATGGCGGCTTCAAGATGTCCGACGATTTCTGTGATTATGGTCCAATTCTATTCAAAATTGGTATGTGGGGTTTGGGGGTCTTATAATTCTTTGTCAAAATTAACAAATTCAAGATGGGGCGGCTCCAAGATGGCGAATGAGTTTTGTTATTATGGTCCGATTCGATTCAAAATTGGTATGTGGATGTTAGGGGTTCTTACTAAAAAGCACAAAATGAAATAATCAATAAAAAAAACCTTTTAAAAAACAAATGCCCTGAAAAGTACAAAATAATTGCTTTGGATGTGCGACGTAGGTTATTGCGTGAGTTATAGATTCAAAAGCTTGTCGCATCTGTAGTCGAAATGGAAACTTTGCACGACAAGCTCTTGAATCTTTAACTCACGAAATAACCTACGTCACACATCGGAAGCAATTATTTTGTACTTTTTAGGGTATTTGAATAAGAGCTTGTTTTTGAAAAGGTTGTTTTTTTTATTATGAAGATATTTTACAAAATCTCAAGAGATTTTTGAACGTATTCCGACAATAGATTATTCGATTGATCTGCAATAAAAAATTAATCATTTTTAAATAAGAGAACTTAAAAAAAAATCATGCAGGAATGTTGCTAGTTAAGAGTTAATCAAATAATTCCTGAATCCGTGGACATGATTATCAAATAAGTATAGATCATATAGTATCATGGATTAATTTCTTAAATATGTTGAAGAAAATCGAAATTAAAAATATTTACAGAATATGTTCCGATGGAATCAGAAAAAAACTTATCATCAGCGCATATATTTCCAGATTCATTCTTAGGAAAAAAATATGCAGACATAGAAGTGGAGAGAAGACAAAAATTTCCAGGTATACTGACTTTTTCCGAAAAATAATCGCACAATTATTCGTTTCAGTCAAGAAATTGAGTTATTTTTGCTAAGTTGAAAAAACAGAAGAAATTCAAAATGAATTAGAGAAAAAAAAATTGGATCAAAGTTCTGTAGAGAAAATACTTGAAAACATCTGAGTGGTATTCCATCTGACAGTAAATACTAGAAACAATTTTTTTTTCACTCATTAAAGTATTATTTTGTGGAGAGGAAATACATTATAAAAGCATAAAAGTACTTATAGAAATTAGAGTTTTCTCAGCGAATAAATGAGGTGAATTGTGGATCGTACATAGTCTCAAGACAGTGGCGAGCGCATATGCATAATACAAATCTAAGTGGACCCAAATTTTTTTTAATTGAACATGGTGTAGAAAAGTTAGAGAATACGTACTGAAAGGGTAGAACACTAATATCGCCAAACGTCTTTGGAAGTTGACTACGTTTAATGGTTGAAAACTGTTTTTGTATTCGAGAATGAATGTCTGATTTTAATATAACAGAGGACAAACAACATTATCAATTTAGCCTGTGTTTCAAGATTAATTATTGTGAATACTCATGAAAAATTAACTATATGGAACATATTCGTTTCTTTATTTGTTCAATAATATGAACTTCTATGAATAACTTCTCAATTTTCAGAAGGATATTTCCCATTCAATATTCAATTGAGAATGGTTTCCTTCCAATAACCGTTCTATTCAAAGATAATATTAAACTTTAAGTTTTGCTGAGATAGAAGGTGGACAACATCAAAATTTCCTATAGGACCATTAATAACCTGAGTGGATAATAGTAGGAGATTTGAGCCGGTTCTGGGTCTCCCCCCACCACTATGACGTCACGTGTGACCTTGAATGCTTGCGGGTGTGCAATGTGTGTGTGTTTGACCTTGAGAGTTGACTTTGAGATTTGTCATTGGGTTTCGTCGACTTTGAGATTCGACTTCAGTTTTGACCTTGAATTTTGATGTTGGGATTGTTTCGGCAACCTTGATATTTGATCTTGATTTTTTTGTTTGGGCTTGACTAAAGTTGTGGCGTAGGCATACATATTCTGTGTGGTCATTACCTCCATGCACTCCCCAAACGAGGAGGGCGTTCATCCTGTGAGAGAGCTAAGAGTGAACTGCGAGTATCGATGAGTGCGTTGAATGTCAAGAGAATCCCCTCACAATACAGATTGCGCATCGCATCGGACTTGTTGTAGGGTGGGGATATTTCATTGAAATATTCCAGGAGAAGAGTATTTCGAATCAGTGTCTCCTCCAGTGAGCTATTGAAAACAAGTTGGTGGAATGTATTCGTGTGATTGTGGTAAAGGTTTCACTCGTAGTGATAATCTACGTCGGCATCAACAGGAATCTTGCCAGGGAGGTCCTTCAGTGAAACGAGTTGAATCGAACAATGGCGATGACTCACCACCTGAACCACTCTATACATGTAGTTGTTATAATGTGATAATACCATATGGTCAAGTCAACTCTCACAATAGAATATCCGCACATAGGACGAATTCATGTGTCCACTTGGGTGGTGGTGAACACCTCATCAAAAATACATTCAAATGTCGCATTTCTAGCTACAGAGTATCTAGTGAGAATATGTATACTGAGTACACACCTTTTTTCAATGATATCAAGCATAAAGTACTCGGGCTATTGGGAAAAACATCAAACTGCACAACTCCATCGAAGTCAACATGGAAGTGATTGGAAGTTATATCATTCAATCCCAGGAATTGACAGACATCAAATCGTTCAATTCTCCCAATCGTATAGCAGATCGATCAATTGATTTGAATGGATTATTCGATGCGTTTCGTGAAATTATAATTGCCTAAAGTACGGAGTTTGAGGAGCGTGATTCAGGTTTGTGATAATAATTGTTGCAAATGATGAAAGGTTTAATGAAAGTTATTTTTTCAGGATGGAGTTGTAAAAAAATTATGTTCCTTGAGGTGAACATAAACAAATACAGTCCACTTGGCGGATCATCCTACATGAAACTTCCCGAATTCATTGAGAGAAAAAAATGAGTTGTCAACGTATGAAATGAAGACCAATGCTGCTCTGCATGGGCCGTGACATCTGCATTATTTCCCACGACCAATAAAGTATCGGAGGTGTCATCATATCCACATTATGAGACTGTCTTGAATGTAACAGATATGGATTTTCCAGTAAAATTACGTGATATAAAAATGTTTGGGCATTTGAATGATATTTCAGTCAATGTTTATGGTTTGGAATCCAAGATTGAAAATAAGAGAGTCAAATATGAGGTGATTGGGCCATTGCGATACTCTCAGAGAAAACTCAGAAGACATGTCAATTTATTGCTTATTACAGATGAGGTGGGAAATAGTCATTATTGTTGGATTAAAGATCTTTCAACATTGGTGTCAAGTCAAATTTCAGCTCATGAACACAAAAAATATTTCTGTGATGGATGTTTATTGTACTTTTCGAATGAGTGATTACTGTTGCGTCACCAGATGCATGATTGTTATCAAGTATGTACAACAGTACCGCAATCTGATTTCAGAATCAATAAATATGGGAAAATGGTTGCCGGTAATACATCAATGTTTGAAAATTTTGAAAGGCAAATGAATGTACCTTTTGTAGTATATGGAGATTTTCAATCGATTCTGAAGCCTATACAAACCACGAAGAGAACCTTCCAACACGAAGCTTACTCATTTGCTTACCTGATAAAATGTTCCTTTGGTAAATTAACAAAATTTGTTTCATATAGAGGTGCTGAATCGGCAAAAAATTCCATAATGCGAATAGAAGGAGAATTAAAAAATATATATAATAATCATTTGAGGTATGTGAAACCGATGACTAAACAAACCCCAGAAGAGGAAAGGGAATTTCATAATGCCACCACTTGTGGTATATGTGAAAAACCATTCACAGAAGGGGATGTTAGAGTCAGAGACCACTGCCATCTCACAGGGAGAAAAATATATCCAGCAGTTCACTCTGCCTGTAATTTGAATTTCAAAATACCAAATTCCATCCCCATTATATGCCATAATATGAGTGGTTATGATTGCCATATGTTTGTTAAAGAATTGTATGAGAAAAAGGACAAGGTTGATGTTATTTCCCAAACTAAGGCAAAATACATTTCGTTTACAAAACATCTCTAAACACATAGCTATCAAAGTAAAGAGAGGAAATGAAGAAATTTTTTTTGAAAATGAGATCTATAGATAGCTTCAAGTTTATGTCAAGTTCATTGGCAAAGGTGGGTGCGAATTCAAGTGATGAGCAATGTGTAGAGATGTTGAAATGTTTTCCCGATAAAGAAAAATTCAATTTAATGAGGCAGAAAAGTGTTTTCCCGTATAGTTTTGTGGACAACATCAATGAGTTGGATCATCCTAATTCACCGACAAAAAATCAGTTCTATAATTTGAATGAGGAACATGTAACAGAGAAAGATTATATGAGAGCCGAACGTGATTGGGAACTTTTTGCGTGTAAGACTCTTGGAGAATATTCGGATTTATATTTAAAATCCGATGTTCTACTACTGTGTGATATATTCGAGAATTTTAGACGATTTGTTCAGATACATATAAGTTGGATCCAGCTCAATATAATACTGCACCTGGATTATCTTGGGATACATGTTGAAATATACAAATGTTGAACTTGAACTGCTAACTGACTTTGATATGATGAATTTTTCCAAAAAAGGCATTCGTGGAGGTATTAGTCAATGTAGCGATAGAAAGCATATAGCAATTGATAAGTACCTGCCTGATTTCGATCCCAATGAGCAATCACCATTCATTTATTATTCGGATGCCACAAATGTATATGGACATAGTATGTCACAACCATTACCCACATCTGATCTCATTTGGCTAACTCGAGAAGAAATCACAAATTTAGACATTATGACTGTGGCAGACAATGAGCCATATGTATATTTCCTTGAAGTTGACATACATTATCCTCAAGAATTGCACGATAAACATTCAGACCTCCCTTTTCTGGTAGAAAGTATAGTGCCACCAAATTCCAAAAGCAAGATTCCAAAATTGATTCCAAATTTGAATAATAAGCGAAAGTATGTGGTTCATTATGAAAACTTGAAACAGGCCGTCAATAATGGTTTGACTGTTATGCATACTCATAGAATTCTGAGATTCAAGCAGTCATGTTGGATGAAGCCTTACATCGATCTCAACACTCAAATGCGTAATAGATCTAATAATAAGTCTGACAAAGATTTCTATAAGTTAATGAACAATGCAGTTTATGGCAAAACAATGGAAAACGTTAACAGAAGGATCGATGAAAGGCTTGTTACACATTTGCAAAATGCCCATAGAAGTATGGGAGCGGGCGCTCTGATTGCACGGCCAAACTTGAAGAGTTGTACAATCTTCAGTGAAAATTTCGTTGCTATCCAGATGGGTAAAGTGACAGTGTATTATGACAAACCACTGTATTTGGGATTCTGTATTTTGGAATTATCCAAGACTGTAATGTATGATTTTTACTATAGATGTATAAAGAAAGAATTTGGTCAGGATGCTTCTCTGCTCTACATTGACACAGATTCTCTAATTTCGAAAGTATATACTGACAATTTGTATGAGTTCATCAACACCAATATAAATAGATTTGACACATCCAATCACATTGAACATAATAGATTCAGCATACCTGTAACAAATTCAGTCTTGGGTAATTTCAAAAATTAGTTTCCCAATGATCCAATAATTAGTTTTGATGGTACAGGTGCTGAAGCATATGTACAATCTCTTGCAACAGAAGTTAAGAGAGCAAAAGGGGCAAAGAGATCTGTGATAAAGAATCAATTGACATTGGAGGATTACAAGAAAATAGTTGAGAATGGTGGTAACATTTTTAGGAACTCTTTCAGAAGCATCTCACATGATATGTATACGGAATTGAAAAATAAAGTAGCACTATCATATGATGATGATAAAAGATTCATGATTCCCAATACGACACAAACTCTCCCTTGGGGTCACAATGACATTGAGTTCTATCAGTGCGATCCCAATGAAACTATTCGTTTATGTAATAACATAGCTGAATTTTTTCGCACGAATATGGCATGAGTTCCAGAAGTAGATTGGATTATTTGATCAGTTTGTTGAATGCCGAAATAAATGATAGTATTATTCACAATACTCAAATTAGCTGGAAAATTTATATCTGAATTGTCAAAATTATCAATCCATATCTGTATAGTTCACAAATAGAATTATTGATGCATACTATTGTGTTTTATTGGATGAATTCAACCCACGGTAGGTCCAGTCTGGACCTGCAAGGTCCAGTCTGGGCCTGCAAGGCCCAGTGGAGGGGTCTGGGGGCATCTTCATCCAGAGGGGGTCCAGGGGTTCTCCCGCAACTCCCCGCGAAGCGGTGCAGTTTTTCAAACCGCAGTTTTTTACCCCGTGTGAAAAACCGCGGCCACGGAAAAAACCGTGGACGAACCCCAAGATGAAAATCGTTTGCTGAATCCGTGACATGCGGCCGCGAATTTTGCTCGACCGCGGAGCGGCATTGGCGCCGCGCAGCGGTGCAATTTTTGGTCGACCGTGGAGCGGTCTTGGCGCGGCGCAGCGGCGCAATTTTTTGTTCAACTGCGGAGCTGTCTTGGCGCCGCGCAGCGGCACAATTTTTTGCTTGACCGCGGGGCGGTCTTGGCACCACGGCCACGGTATTTCACTTGCGGCATTTGCGAAACCATGGAGCGGTCGTGTACTACCGCTCGACCGCGGAATATATAATATTTCATGAAATCCTTTCATTTGAATTGTGTTGGTTGAATCAGTCACACCACACAGCTGTAGACCACCATGAAACGAGTAATGATAAATGAAAATGATAATGAAACCTACTATTTGGTAACTTGGACTCACGCTCATAAACATGCCAGGAAAATGTATTGGCAATATGTGGCAGCAGATCGAATGAGATTCCAAAGAAGAATAAATGAAGCTAAACATTATTGATCCAATATTGAATGCCGTTCATAGACTGAAAATATTTTATCAAAGATTTTGTGATTGATAAATAAATGTATAGTATGAGCTATATAGCATCATGTTTCATTTTCCAAAGTGAAATGAATATTTGTGAAAATTTTAAATTTATGATATATCATTGTGGTCCCATATATATATATATATATATATATATATATATATATATATATATATATATATATATAAATGTTTTGATTTCCAAATATATTCGAAAATTATCACTTGTAAAGTAGAGGGTGGCACCCCGTGCACGCCCACCCCGTGAATGGCTCCCGAACCTCGCACCATCCTTGTGTGTACCAACCTTCAGAATGTACACCCCAATATCTATTTTATCCCTAACAACTGATCATCTATCTGCCTAACCATTCGATGTCCCCAACACAATCACAATGTTCGTTGCACATGTGAGTTACGTTCCTGAGTCCGGCCTGCCACCCAGTTCCTTAGTCCGGCCCTGCCGCCTAGACTCCATGGCGACTAGGGAAATTGCAGACCAAGCTCCTACCGAGATTTATCTTTTGCAGAATAAGCTCACACCGAGAATTATCTTGTAAACCGAAAATCCACGATAGAACTATAATAGTTTTATTCTTTGTTTATGTTATAAATTATCTGAGACATGTATTTTGGTCATTCCACTTTTGTCACTTGTAACCTGCATTTTCAATTTTCATCAAAAGCATCGAGTAAAGTGTATCTTCAATTGTGCGAGAAAGGTGAACGTTGAAAAGGGGTTATTCAACACAAAATTGGTTTCGAACAACGAGTAGTGCTTTCCGAACCAAGGGCTGCGGAGGGAATATCGTAACTTGTGGACGGTTTCATCCGAATCGTCAGAATCGTCAGAAGACAAAGTGGATGAGTCTGAGTCTGAATCTGACTCATAATATTGGTCAGAAGAAGAGCTCACTTCATTCACTTGGATGGAGCCATCACCAGCTGGCAACTCCAATGAACTTGGGGGTGGTGAATCACCACGTTCCAACACATAACAACTGGAATCAGCAACGGCTTTGGTTACGTCTGACATGATGATCAGAAGTGAGGGAATGATCGACGTCTCAATCTATTCATTGTGATTCAGAGGAGTGGAGGGGGTAAGTCAGGAGTAAGAATGTAGTCGATCAATCAAGTTTTAAATAGACTTATTTCCATCAGTAATTTAAGAATATTTTATGTGAAGACTGATTGTGATTTCACTAGATATAATTTTTTTGTTTTTCTTTACTTTATAACATTATGTTCTCTTTTCCCAAATGATATTGAATATTTGGAAAAAAATATAAAAACTTGTCATATATCATTGTGAGCGCACCGATATTCCTAAACTTCCATCATTCTGATGTATAGCTCTTGTTTTATTAAATAACATTGAAAATATATTTTTCATGGACAAGAGGGTGCGCGCCCTCAATGTGGATGGCGCCCCAACCTCGCACCATCCTTGTGTGTACCAACCTTTCAGAATGTACACCCCAATATAAAAGTCCACCCCTAATCGTCGATCATGATGATATCATCATCATCGTCTATGACGATGACACCGTCATCCTCGTTGTCACTCACATCGTCCAACGGCTGTTGCACTGCCAGCCGTCTGCGTCCCGGGCTGCGTATGTGCATTGAGTCCCACCACTCATCCTGGTCCATCCTGTCCCTCTCAGCATCACTTATACATTCACAAAAGTCATTGCAAACATGATCATTGTCTGTCTCTTCCACATCAGTGAACCACCAGTCATCATCCCCATGAAATGATCTTCTACTTGACGACGATGACGATGATGAATCCGACTCGTAATCTGCTGCTGCTGGAGGTCCTCTGCTAGTTGAGCCGATCTCTTTTTCTTGGACGGGGCCATCATCTGCTGGCGGCTCCAACAAACTTGGAGGTGGTGAATCACCACGTTCCAACACATACGCACTTTAGTCAGCTACGGCTTTGGTTACGTCTGACATGATGATCAGGAGAAGAAAAGATCGAGGTTAGTTCAATTTATATCATTCAGAGGAGTGAGGGGATATGTCAGGAGTGGGGGTAAAGCGAGGAGTAGGAATGTGATCGATCATTTCCAGTTTCAAAAAGTCTGAGTCTCACTATTTGGTTAAGAATATTTTATGTGTAGGCTAAATGAGATTTCACTAGATTTTAATTTTATTTCAACATTGATCTATTTGCTTTTCAGAAGAGAAAATTAATTCGAGCTCAGATGTGTCAGAATCATTCGAATGATTTAGAAAACTTTTTCCTGTATCAAGACCAATTTCACCATATGCAGAAATGTTTTTTAATTGGAAGTGGAAAAAATTATAGTAATGTTATTAGGACAGGCAATTTATTCAAAAAAAGTCAACATCAAAATCAATTCATATTTAAAAAAATCTACAATATATATAACAATAACTCCTGATTCATTATTTCAAATGAAACTGATACTAGTTACTATTGCAATAGCAACATATTTGTGCCAGTTTCACTTGAAATAATGGATCTTTACATATAGCGCATAATTTGAGTTCAATATCACCCAACTTCCTCTTCATATGCATGTCAAATGCCCAACACCGCTGATTAAAATTTATCCTGCTGCTATATTCCGAGAAACAGAGAAAACATGAATTCTGCACACCATTTCTCGTCATCACCTCAGTTATACTGTAATTTATGCAGTAGAGAAGGTCATGTTGATGGGCGACTGATGTCGTATTTATCTCCCTCTAAACAACTCCTCTCCAAGTTCATCAAGAACGTCATCTCCAAGCCCCTCATCATCGGCATTCAAATAATCGTCTTCGTTTGGAGCAGCGTCATCCAATGCTTCCTCATCGTTGACGGCTCCCGCTTCATATGCTGCTGGTGCACCTGCTTCACCTGCTGCTTCTGCTTCTACTTCGTCTTCCATGAAGTCTGCTTTGTCTTGAATATTCAAGTTCTCCAGCATATTTACAACTTCAGCCACATCACGTTTGAAACACATATTGTTATAATTCTCAACAAGATACAAATTCTCGAATGAATTTCTACCATTGCAGGATTCAATTTATATGATGTTGGTCTCAATCCTACTCCAAGAAACTCACACATACCGGAACATGAAGATGAGTATTAGAAATAACTTTCATACCCCTCTCACCAAGACACCCACTCGCCCAAGGCGTATAAGCATCAGCCATCCTGCAAATTGCCAGCGCATGCGCTCAACACGGACTCCTCCTCTCAAGGGGTGGGAAGAAGGCATAAAACTACGAGTGCAGGATCGAAACAATGATTCCTTCGACTCTGATCGCTGGTATCGATCTAACATTTTTAGTTTTGTTTCAGATTTTTTTCCGACGATCATGAAGAATTCCACCCGATCTCAGGATGTTGCTGCTACACTGACTCTTGTGAATATATTGGCTGCAGCTCGACCTGAAGGAAATATTCCCAAGGATGGTGTGGCAGGACCATCTCATGAGCAGGGTATTGTTCCCAATGATTTCTTCGAAATATCACGGTTTGCCCCAACGCCACTTCCCAGAGTTTTATCACCCATGTCAACTCAGGATGGTACTGCACCAGTGAAGGCTACTACAAAGCATCCACGACGGGATTCAGGTGAAGATTTCGTCGATCAACCTCCAGTAGCGAAGCGACATGCTACGTAGGGTAAGTGTGAAGGCACCCTCAAAGTCAAAGGGGTCTGTCAAAAAATCGGTAATACAGAAGTATAGAGATGAAATCCATCCTACTCCACGGCCCACCTTGAATAGGCGGGTGTGTAATGTATTACCTGAACCTATCATCAAACAAGCCACTGCAACACCGGTTCTGGCTCGCTCTATGGTTGTCGAATCGAAAATAATTTCTGTCCAGGACCATCAATGGTGATACCTTCCAGAAGTGAGGGTGATAGAAACCGTAGTGAGTCGAATCCATCATCGTCTTCAATGGTTGACTTTTATCCACATCTAGTCAACAGTTGCAGGAGATGATGCATAAGATGGAGCAAGGTATCGCAATGTCATCCGCCCATCATAAGGAGAGCAAAACATGATGAACTGATCATTGCGTCCAACGAACTTCGTCGACAAGCTTGCGAAGAGAAAAAACGAATTGTAAAGCTGGAAAAGTTGACTGCTATTCGAGAACCTGAATATCAGATGAAATTGCTAGTTCTTCAACTTCTAAAAGAGTTCTTTTGGGCACATCGTGATATATGTAATAAATTTCAGAAATAAATTTGAATGATGTTGAATTGATAATTTTGAACTGTGTGGATTCCCTGACTTAATGAACTAGATGTTGTAGGGTACATTCTGAAGGTTGGTACTCATAGGGTGGTGCGAAGTTGGGGCGCCACCCTCTACTTCATTAAGTCTTTTCATTTTCATATCGTATTGCAATTCTTATATAACATAATCTATTTTTTGACTCTTCAGCTACAAATCCTATTGAAACCAAAATGGTAAGATTTCCTATTATATTAGCCTACTCTAATCTGGTCTGATACAATGCCAATAAATGTTTCCAAAGTTTCCACCCAGAGTTCGAGCATACTCCAACAAATTCAAAATAAAACATACAAGCTTCATTAAATTTTTTTTATTTTTTCCAAATAATTTATATGAGCAGACGTCATTATTATTTTTTTAAGTACGTCATATATTTTTACATATACTGAGGATCTTCAATCACATGATGGGTTGGCAAGTAGGCGATGGGAACACTCAATAATAGTTGATCAGATGTCCTTCGATTTGGCAGGAAGGTGTTTCTCTGGTTCATAATCTCTGTTTTGAACGATTCACACCGTGATGGTCTCCATATGGACGGTGCATCCATGAGTGGATGCATTTTTCTTCTTCAACTCTTCAATCCTTTTAGATAGATCATCATATTTTTCCTCGACAGTGGTCTGGAGTTGGATAATTTTTCTTTGCAGTAACATCCTCAGTATATCTTTAAACACTGAACGCATGGTAGTATTTGTGGCTTCAAGAATTTCCTATTTCACCAAATTTAGTTTTTCGTCGAAACGATGTGACACTCGTGGTGGTGGTGATGCATTAGTACATTTCCTTTTGCGACCAAATTTGTCTATAACATTGCTGCTCATCCTTCCACTTACATGGACAAATCCACACTGATCATTATTGTGACAAGATCTAAAGATATATAATCCTCTAACATTAACAAAATATGAATATCAGACACACAAATATAATTCGTTGAAGATAACCTCCTGACACAATGAAGAAAAAAACATTTTATTTTATTTCATTTCATTTCTATTCATGCTACGGATATAAAAAATCTATGGATTCACCTGAGTCAACCTCTTCATCCAATTGCAGATATATTGTTTCGTCCGAGTCATAGTTTGAATCTTCTGCAGGTATGTTGACTTGAAGATCTTCCTCTTCCTTCAATGTGCACCCATCGCTCCAAATTATCGTCCCATATAATGGTCGGTGTCGTCGACTCCTTTCTCGCATTTCTCTTATCATCTCTTCTATAGTCATCAAAGATGAACTGACATGATTGCCTTGGATAGTTGCACTAGCCGGAGGATTTGGTGTGACTTCCTGAGGTTGTGTTGGATCGATGGATATATTATGCAGAGGGTTTGGTGTAACTTCCTGGGGTTGCGCTGGACCAGTAATAGAGTCAGCTGCACATATAATTTCAGACATTTTGGATGTTAGTGAAGCAATGAATCAGATGCAATTTAATTTAAAAATATCGAATGAGTAGGAGAATACAGTTAGAAGTAGAAGTACCCTTCCCTAAACACGAGTGTAGATGGGAGGGAGAGTGTCAAAAATACATGTATGAAAGGTGACACACATGCCTACTACAACACATTGAATTTCCAGTCATTGATTCTCACATTCAGTTTCAAAATATCATCAAAGTTATTGAAATGAATACCGCTGAAAGTTGCAATATTTTGTCAATTTCGTTGCGTGATGGCGCTGACCAAGTATGTGACAAATGATGCAGTTCCAGGGCTGAACCAACGTGAACATTCTACCACTACATTGCCAAATGACTTAGAACATTTTGATTTGGATGAGTTTCTCATGATGGCAGACGTACCAACAACAAATGGTGAATTGGAATCTAATATTGGAATGTCTCAGTTATTACCGGCCTGTTCTTCACCCTCCTTCATCCATATCACCGAAAACAAAAAAAGGGAAGAGAAAGTGAAACGAGTGAACAATAGAAGGAGAAATATAGTCAACGTTGCCGCCATGGTGGCTCCAAAGTCTACTTCTTCCGAGGCTAAAGGAAGGTCAAAGAAAAGCAATTCAAGGACATCATCGTCATCATCTTGTACACCAGATTCCCTACCAATGTCACTATTGAATTTCGTTGATCTTTCATCCT
This sequence comes from Gonioctena quinquepunctata, assembly GCA_018342105.1. NCBI lineage: Eukaryota > Metazoa > Arthropoda > Insecta > Coleoptera > Chrysomelidae > Gonioctena > Gonioctena quinquepunctata. The sequence continues at coordinate 77,360 of JAFIRS010004044.1, forward strand.
ATGGCCCCCTGCAGAAATGTGTTGAAATAAAAAAGTTGGTGAAACGAGGCATTCTAGAAAAAAAAGCCGTCCTTGTTCAGTGTGGCGAAAAAGATCAAAGGTAGAATGAGGAAATAAAAACCATAAGCATACTTCAAGAGCGCATTACAGCCATGAAGCGAGAATTGACAGAAGTTCAAAATCAATATGATTCTCTGGTAGCTGAAGTTGATGTGGAACGACAAAATAATGATTATTTATGCAAGAATGCAGAGAAAGAATTCCACAACACCAATGAAGCTGTCATGATTACCTACAATGAGTGCATAAAAGACTTGAACAATGTATTTCATAGTGATAGTGAATAGCTTCAATTTTTCATATATGTATTGATTGTTTTAATGGATAGATTTGAATTATTCATTTTGAATGTGCAAATGTATTTGTGTGAGTTGTGTGTAAATGCAGAAGACTGCGAGCAATTGGAATTAAAAAATACTTCGAAGCATGAACTAGTTTATTATTTCAAATCATTACATCATATAAAAATATTACAAAATGGCATTCTTTGATATCCATGAATTGTGTTCATTGGAAAAACCTAACCAGTTGACATAAACTTTTTGTCCTTTTCTCTTCAATATCTTCTCGACAAGGTACACGTCAGGATTTTGAGTTTTCTGCAGTTCAGCTTCATAGAAGCAGCCTTGAATGGGATTTTTATCCATGTCTTCGAGAATGTATGTTGGTGGATATGTGCTGTTGACTTTGACGACTTTGAATAATTTCGTGGTGAAATTGGCTTCATAACCCTTTTCGAATACATTTTTATACTTGCTTATACGAACTATGTCATTCACTCGATATTTTGGCTTGATTTTTTTCATCTCCTATGCTTTTTTCTTTTTGATGATTTTCAACTCTGTAGTGGTTTTAACATCGATGGGTTCCATACCTATTGTACGATGTTTTTTATGGTTATATCTATGCGTTATGATTGGAAGGATTTCCAACCATTTATGATTTCCATTCATTGAAAACTCCTTATAAATCCAAGTTTTGATTGTTCGAATCACTCTTCCAGCCATAGATGCTTTTGTAGTACTAAGAGTGGAATAATGTTCAATATTCTTTCGCTCCATCAATGACAAAAAATTGCTATTGTAAAATTCATTTCCTTGATCGCTTTGCACATGTTTCGGAGAATATTTGGCATCTTCTATTACCATCTCCATGGCATCAGTTATATCTTCACCGGTTTTGACCGGTTTGACTGGTTTTGTCCACAAATATTCAGAGTAACAATCGATGACCACCAAAATGTATCGATAACCTTCAATAATTTTGGCATGAGGTTGAAATTCTGCCAGATCTATTTGTCACAAATCTTCTTCGTCTTTGACGACAGTTGATCTTTTCTGGAAGTTACGACGTGCTGGCTTATGTAACTCGTCCACAATATGACGTTCGATTTTATCAGCCATTCTTCTTCTCCTTTTCTGGTGATATTGCAACGATGAAGTGATTGTTCAATATAGTTGCATCAATATATAATACCTTCTTCACGTAGCTCCCCTATTATTGATATGATCTCATTTCCAATCAACAGTCGCAAACGACCCACCAACTCTTTAGGTTTATTCCAGTATACATAATTCTTCGGTTTTGATGTAAACACTTTCTGTGACTTTAATCTTTCCATTCCTTTGCCACTTTGATTCAGAAGTGTATTGGAATTATTTTTCGATTTCAATAGTGGCTTTATGACTTCTTGATATTTCTTTGATTTCTCATATCTTATTCCATTTTTCACTTGCTTTTTGTACAATGCTTTCGTAAAATCCAAAATTTCGATATATGTGTTTCGAATATTTGCATCACCAACTCCAGGTGGTTCCTTGAGGAATATCAAGTTATATAAATCTGAAGTGCCAGGGTATTGACGTAATTGCATAGTACCATCCCAAAAGGCAATATTTCCATCATCAAAACGGACCTCTATATTTCCCATTTTTACTGTTTGTGTTGAAGTATCTACCCTCACACCATAATTCGCATCATATGCACTATTGCCATTTCTAATATTTTGCAAATGTTGTTTTTGTCTCAAGCCATTGCTGAAAGATTCTAAATCTCGTGAACTCGTCATTGATGAAGTGGGTGTTTCGAAGAGGGTAGTTGCAGCTATTTTCTCGCCATCCACATCTTTGATGGTTTCATTATCAATACCTAAAAATGATGCATCACTGCTGAAAGAATGTTTTTTTCCAATGGGAGTGCTTGTTCGAATGGATCGAGAAGATGTTGACGGTTTCACAATAGCAGCAGAAGAAAGATCATTAAGTGGTTTTGTGATAGGATCATACAGTTTTTCGAGGGCAATTTTTTCTTCCACATTTCCACTTTTGATGGAATTGAATTTTTGTCGAACAGCTTCGGTCGCTTGAACTAGTTGACATTTCAAATCCATTTTGGTTTCTACACATTCATCTCGCAAGAGATTCATAATTTCAATGGCGAGTTCATTGTAGTGACCTTGACGGATTTCGATGTATGACTAAGTCTTTTCGAATTGAGATATCAGGGATATATGAAACTGCCGAATCCTTTGCGATATTGTCCATCACATACTTTTCGAACTCTATCAATGACGAGGAATCCATACTTATCATCCCAACAATTCACTCACATCATTTGAAATTCTTTGAATGTGACATCGGGCGAGACGTGATCAGAGGAAATATAATGTAAGTTCATCTCGTCTTGCTTGAATATGATGATGAAGTTGGTATTGTCACGCACTAGCTGTTTGGGAACTCGTGAATCGGTCTGTGCAAGATAGAAGCAATCAACATCTTCATGACGTTCCATACAAAAATATGATCGGATAATATTCTGCTTACCACAAATCACATAATCAAAAATGAAAACTGAATTTGGTTTGGCGTCAGTGGTTGCACAATGTCTGCATTGTTACTGAATGTGAAAAAGCCCAATCCTTTCATTGGCGCTAATACATTGCGCAAGTATTCATATTTCGGTTGATTCAACGACTTTGAATAGAGATAAACGTTTGCAAATCGCAATCCTTGTGGATGTGTCAGTAGAGAGATCATGGCATTTGTCTTTCCGCAATTTGACGAACCGATGATTTGAGAGCGTACAGATGATGGAAGTAGTGGGCCATGTCTCAATGAGTTTGCCCCATTTAATCCAGTCCCGATTTTCTCATCCAAATGATCTACTACAAACTCTTCTTTTTGCTTGACAATGCGCATTGTTTGACGGTTCGATACTTATTAATGGAAGATGCGTGAGATTCTTTTCATTTAAATGTCTACCACCACACGGAGCAGACGTGAAAGCAGCAGATCGAATAAAAAAAAGGTCGAGGATTTGTGAATTCATTAATTGATAAGCTACCATTTGAATCGCATTTACCTGAAGGATATCAATATTGTGGACCCGGAACTAAATTACAAAAACGATTGGTACGCAACGATCCAGGCATCAATAAATTGGATAGGGCCTGTAAAACACACGACATTCAATATTCGGAGAATCTCGACGATATTGAAGCTAGACATGAAGCAGACAAACAACTTGAATGAAGTGCTTGGGATAGGATCAAATCGAAAAATCGAAGGACACAGTATATTTTCACACAAGGATTCAATATAAATTGAATCACTTAATGGTAGATCACAGGGGAGAAACAACTACTTTCCTTGCTAATACCACGCATAACGTTGAATGATATTCACCTGAAAATCCATGCAAAATTCCATACAAATGGAAATTGATTGCAAATGTTACTTTCGGATAAGCTCGATTATGTTCAATTTATGTCGTGTTCGCCTAACAATCCGCATACCGGTTCCAGGCATTTTTGGCCCTCATCAGTACGGAGTAGTCACCAGCCAAAGGTCCGAAGAGCTCTGGCTGAAGCGAGACACAACGTAAACAAATCATCATCGAGCTTATAACATCTATAGGTACGCCGGAAAAGATAACTTCTAACTGGAAGGACGCAACTATTCGTGAGAGAGCAGCCGCTCTCCTCATCACCAACATAATGAAGGCAAAAAGGCGTTTCGGTATGGTTTGTGATGTAGACAATATCAAACGAAGGAGAAAAAATAAATCATCGAAGGAAAATGGGCGAAATAAAATCAGAAAAGTAGCATTTGGAGCGGGAATTGTACGAAAAGTTCGGGATGAATACATATAGCTGGAGGTAATCAATTTGTGACAAACAACAGAAGAATGACCACAACAATGGCATTGAAAGCGGTACGTGAATATTCAAAAGCAGCAGGTGGAAAGAAAAAAATTCGCACACCTCGCATAATACCTATCCGAAAGCTGGTGGAATTTTACCATTGACACCAATTTTTGGCGGATTGTCTGCATGAGGTAGTTTGGCTGGTGCTGCAGCAGGTATAAGCAGAGCTATAAATTTGGCAAGTGCGAGCAAAAATAAAATGATCTGAAAGAGGTAAAACACCAAAACAGGAATATGGAGGTGATAGCTTTAGGAAAAAAGGGTAGTGGTGTATTCTTGAAACCATATCGCAAAGGCTTCGGTATCTACCTCCAACCATATACATCAAAAAACTAATTGATGCCCTACCTCTTAAACCTCACAGATATCGATCTGACATATTATGCCAAACAATTGAAAATTCCACATTTTCGTGGTGTGTTCATGCGTGATGATTTGCCCACCTCAGGACCACGTAATCATGAAACAGCCATCATCAATTTGGTTGGAATCAGCGGTCGAGAAACACATTGGGTGGCATACAGGAAAATTGGAAGAGTTGCAACATATTTCAACAGTTTTGGAAATTTACCCCCACCAGTGGAGTTGGTCCATTACTTCCGAAAAGGTACACATGCAGTCGAAAAAATTATGTATAATAATGAACGTGAGCAGAAAAACAATACAGTTGTGTGTGAAAACTAACATAGATTCCACGCCAGAAATGGATCGAGAGGCTATTGAGAGAATGGGGCATTCCCTCATCGCATATTCAAGATTACGCAGCTTGAAAAAAATGAGTAGAGGTCAACTTGCAGATATGCCCAAAGTGGTCATGATGTCTTGTGCAGCTAATGAAATTGCATCGGTTTGGGAAATACTTCCCAAACACCTTCAAGAGGATATTGATATTTCAAAATATAAATATTGCTATGAACATCATATGGATAATGCAAGTATTGGAAAATCAAATTCCAGTGATGTGAATGACGGACCCATACTTTTACGTATAGAACACCTACCCGGTACTTTATACTTTCGCTAAATTGGAGAATTATACCTGCTTTACTATTCGCTTTTAAAGTATTCTTTTTCCTATATCAATGACATATATCACAATAAATATATTTGACAACAACTACCTAATTTTCCATAAGGACATAAAACATATAAATCACACAATCCAGCACATCCTTCCACCTTGAGTAGAAACAATTTCAATTCTTCTTGAAATTATATCTCGCTGGACACTTGACTATCCCACCACTCCTGGTCGTTTTATTTGATTTTTCTGGGACACATTCTTCACTATTATGTTTCTTTGAAACTTCCTCCAATATATAACAATCTTCTTCATCAACTTCCAGAGGGTAAATCTTTTGAATTATTCTCAATAAAAATCCAGACATACCAGACGTACCTCACTGTCCTTTCCAGGAAACTATTCAACAATTCGTGCTTATGGCCAATCAATTCGGATCTTTTTGTAATTTTCTATCAGTACCACATCACCTATTTTCACTTTCTTCGAGCACAGTTCATTCCGTTTCATCGTCAATTAGGATAAATACTCGATACGAAACCTTTTTCAAAGGTCTTCTTTCAGTTTTTGACGATATCGATACCTTCTCCTGAAATAGTTTTCTTCAATTCGATCTAAATCTGGAACTCCGACCTCCTCGAAGTCCATTAGAAACATTGCTGGTGTTAATGCTACCAACTCATTATCATAATCGGGCAAATACGTTAGTGGCCTCGAGTTTACAACTGCTTCACATTCACACAATATTGTAGACAAATCCTCTTGGTTGAGAGCTGCCCTTTCAAAAACTTCACGAACTAGTTGTTTGACCTTTCGAATCAACCTCTCCCACCATCCTCCCCACCAAGGAGACTGAGGAGGACTGAACTTCCATCTGATTTTTTCTACTGAACTGAATTCACCAATTTTCTCCCAATCTAATGTTGCTAATGTATTTTGTAATCCAACAAAATTTGTTCCATTATCACTATACATGACTAGGGGCCTTCCACGTCTTGCAATGAATTTTTGAAGAGCTTGGATGAAGGATTCTGTAAATGAAATGGAAAAATCGAAAAATCGAAGTACACAGTATATTTTCACACAAGGATTCAATATAAATTGAACCACAAAATGGTAGATCACAGGGGAGAAACAACTACTTTCCTAGCTAATACCACGCAGAACGTTAAATGATATTCACCTGAAAATCCATGCGGAATTCCATATAAATGGAAATTGATTGCAACTGTTTCTTTCTGATAAGCTCGATTATGTCCAATTTATGTCGTGTTCGCCTAACAATCCACATACCGGTTTTAAGCTTTTTTGGCCCCATCAGTACGGAGTAGTCATCACCCAAAGATCCGAAGAGCTCTGGCTGAAGCGAGACACAACGTAAACAAATCATCATCGAGCTTATAACATCTATAGGTACGCCGGGAAAGATAACTCTCAACTGGCGGTACCAAGTGACAGAAAGAAACACTCCATACATCACCCACCTCGATAGGATTCTGAATAAAAGATTCCTTCTCAGTAGGAGTGGCAAGCCTGACTAGCAAATCGTAAAAAGTGAAAAGCCAGTAAAATGTGGAATGAAATAGAAAAATCGAAAAATCGAAGTACACAGTCTATTTTCACACAAGGATTCAATATAAATCGAACCACAAAATGGTAGATCACAGGGGTGAAACAACTACTTTCCTAGCTTATACCACGCAGAACGTTGAATGATATTCACCTGAAAATCCATGCAAAATTCCATATAAATGGAAATTGATTGCAAATGTTTCTTTCTGATAAGCTCGATTATGATCAATTTATGTCGTGTTCGCCTCACAATCCTCATACCGGTTTCAGGCTTCTTTGGCCCTCATCAGCACGGAGTAGTCACCAGCCAAAGATCCGAAGAGCTCTGGCTGAAGCGAGACACAACGTAAACAAATCATCTTCGAGCTCATAACATCTATAGGTACGCCGGAAAAGATAACTTTCAACTGGCGGTACCTAGTGACAGAGAGAAACACTCTATACATCTCCCACCTCGATAGGATTCCAAATAAAAGATTCCTTCCCAGTAGGAGTGGCAAGCCTGACTAGCAAATCGTAAAAAGTAAAAAGCCATGTGAAAAGTGGATTTAAATAGAAAAACCGAAAAATCGAAGTACACAGTCTATTTTCACACAAGGATTCAATATGAATTGAACCACAAAATGGTAGATCACAGGGGAAGAATAACTACTTTCCTAGCTAATACCACGCAGAACGTTGAATATGATATTCACCTGGAAATCCATGCAAAATTCCATATAAATGGAAATTGATTGCAAATGTTTCTTTCTGATAAGCTCGATTATGTTCAATTTATGTCGTGTTCGCCTAACAATCCGCATACTTGTTTCAGGCTTTTTTGGCCCTCATCAGTACGGAGTAGTCACCAGCCAGAGACTCGAAGAGCTCTGGCTGAAGAGAGACACAACGTAAACAAATCATCATCGAGCTTATAACATCTATAGGTAGGCCGGAAAAGATAACTTTTAACTGGCGGTACCTAGTGACAGAAAGAAACACTCCATACATCCCCCACCTCGATAGGATTCTAACTAGAAGATTCCTTCTCAGTAGGAGTGGCAAGCCTGACTAGCAAATCGTTAAAAGTAAAAAGCCATGTGAAAAGTGGAATGAAATAGAAAAATCGAAAAATCGAAGTACACAGTCTATTTTCACACAAGGATTCAATATGAATTGAATCACTTAATGGTAGATCACAGGGGAGAAACAACTACTTTCCTTGCTAATACCACGCATAACGTTGAATGATATTCACCTGAAAATCCATGCAAAATTCCATACAAATGGAAATTGATTCCAAATGTTTCTTTCGGATAAGCTCGATTATGTTCAATTCATGTCGTGTTCGCCTAACAATCCGCATACCGGTTTCAGGCTTTTTTGGCCCTCATCAGTACGGAGTAGTGACCAGCCAAAGGTCCGAAGAGCTCTGGCTGAAGCGAAACACAACGTAAACAAATCATCATCGAGCTTATAACATCTATAGGTACGCCGGAAAAGATAACTTCTAACTGGCGGTACACTCTGAAGAAACACTCCACTAAAGAAACACTCCATACATCTCCCACCTCGATAGGAGTCTAAATAAAAGAATCTTTCTCAGTAGGAGTGGCAAGCCTGACTAGCAAATCGTAAAAAGCCATGTGTTTTACTTTTTTCGATTTGCTAGTCAGGCTTGCCACTCGTACTGAGAAGGAATCTTTTATTTAGATTCCTATCGAGTGAAAGTTATTTTTTCCGGCGTACCTATTGATGTTATAAGCTCGATGATGATTTGTTTACGTTGTGTCTAGCTTCAGCCAGAGCTCTTCGGATCTTCGGCTGGTGACTACTCCGTACTGATGAGGGCCAAAAAAGCTCGAAACCGGTATGCGGATTGTTAGGCGAACACGACATAAATTGAACATAATCGAGCTTATCAGATAGAAACATTTGCAATCAATTTCCATTTTTATGGAATTTTGCAAGGATTTTCAGGTGAATATCATTCAACGTTCTGCGTGGTATCAGCTAGGAAAGTAGTTGTTTTTCCCCTGTGATCTACCATTTTGTGGTTCAATTTATATTGAATCCTTGTGTGAAAATAGACTGTGTACTTCGATTTTTAGATTTTTCTATTTCATTCCACTTTTCGCATGGCTTTTTACTTTTTACGATTTGCTAGTCAGGCTTGCCACTCCTACTGAGAAGGAATCTTTTATTTAGAATCCTATCCAGTGGAGATGTATGGAGTGCTTTTCTGTCACTAGGTACCGCCAGTTAAAAGTTATCTTTCCGGCGTACCTATAGATGTTATAAGCTCGATGATGATTTGTTTACGTTAGTGTCTCGCTCAAGAGCTCTTCGGATCTTCGGCTGGTGACTACTCCGTACTGATGAGGGCCAAAAAAGCCTGAAACCGGTATGCGGATTGTTAGGCGAACACGACATAAAATGAACATAATCGAGCTTATCAGAAAGAAAGATTTGTAATCTTCCATTTATATGGAATTTCGCATGGATTTTCAAGGTAATATCATTCAACGTTCTGCGTGGTATTAGCTAGGGAAGTAGATAATTCTCCCCTGTGATTTACCATTTTGTGGTTCGATTTATATTGAATCCTTGTGTGAAAATAGACTGTGCACTTCGATTTTTCGATTTTTCCATTTCATTCTACTTTTCACATAGCTTTTTACTTTTTACGATTCTGTAGATAATGATGTCACAACTTCTAAGTGTATAGCTCTATACACAGCGCATGTGAAAATGCTCACCCAAACTTTTTCTTGAGTTCTCAGATACAATGGACCGAATAAATCAGTTCCGCATATTTCAAATACAGCTGCATCCTTTACTCTATCTCTCGGAAGTGGTAGTGAAGGACTCTTCAAATTTTTCGCAATATTCTCCCGACAAATGATACATTCGGAAATTATTTTTCTGATAGTTTTCCGACTGCCTAGAATCCAGAAGTTTTCACGTAACATATTCAATAAACCTTGAATTCCAACATGACAATTCCTGATGTGTTGATCATGAATGATTCTGAAGACCACTGGATGATCGGATGGAAGAAGTGCAGGAAATCGAAACTTTGTTGTATCTGCCCTTTCCGATATCTTCGTCTCCAGTCTCAAAATCTCATATTCATCCTTAAATGGATACAAACTCGAAAATATCTCATCGTCTACACCTCTGAAACACTCTTTCTGAATCAGCCATAAAACCTTTCGTTCTGCTTCTTCTATTTCCTCCGTACACAAATTTTCATTTCTTCTTTTATCTTTGTGTGTTGCATTGAAGCAAAACCGTTTGATTCATGCAACAAGACTCAAAATTTTCTGATATTTTGAAAAATACCAATAATACCAAGAAAAGTCTATTCTTGCAGAAAACAAGTTAACGTTCATTCTTTTCTCTTCCAAGATAGATTCTTTATCCACTATATAATCTTGTTTTGGCCAACTTCTACTATATAACCAATCCGGACCCTCTCACCATTTTGAAGTGATCAGATGAGAGATAGAACAACTTCTCGATGGTAAATCAGCTGGGTTGATTAGGCCTGGTACATGGTTCCACGAATCGACACTGGTGAACTTCCTTATTTCCTGTATTCGATTCCAAACAAATGGCTCCCATACTTCTGTTTGTTTGATCCATGCCAGCACTGTAGTAGAATCGGTCCAACAAAATATAGATATATTTTGATTTTAAAAATTTTTCAAAACTGACATTAAAAGCCGAACACCAATCGTAGCAGCAAGGAGTTCAAGCCGAGGAATAGTAATTTTTCTCAAAGGTGATATTCTACGTTTGGCTTGTATGAGTTGAACAGAAACACCCTGACTATAATCAGCTCGCAGGAAAATTACACAAGCGTATGAATTTTGACTTGCGTCACAAAACAAATGTAAGCTCGAGTTAGTAATATCGTTTTCTGAAATTTTTAATAACCATCTAGGTATTTTCAAATTTGTTAACTGATTCACCGTTCTCAGCCAATTCAAAAAACTTTTTTTGATATCTGTGGGTACCTCCGTATCCCATCCGATTTTCAATTGCCAGGTTTTCTGAAGGAGCGATTTTGGAACAAGAGGTACTGGTGATGCAAACCCGATTGGATCAAAAATACGATTAGCTACAGATAGAATTGTTCTCTTCGTTATATTCTCTGTGGAAATATTCCGCAGTCCATCTAAATTCAATTCTATTGTATCTGCCGTACGATTCCAAATCATTCTCAAAACAGGTGTCATATATATCCCATCTCCATTCAGTAAAATGGTATGTTTCCATCGTCTTAGTTCGAATTTGGCTTCTTCCAATGCATGTGTCGATTGGTTCATGAATTCTTGTAGTTCTGTTGCATTGTCCACGCTGGCTACACAATTGTCTACATAAAAGCTTCGTATTAATTTATCTATATGATAAAGGGAGGTACTTGAGTACCCAGTACAGATCTTCCCTCTGAGGGTCTCCAAATGATATTCAAGAACAGCACCCAATAAAAATGGACAACATGACACTCCAAAAACTACTCTTGCATGACGATTCATTTTCAAATGTTTATTCCCATCGTACCATGAAAATCGAAGATAATTTATATCATTTTATTCCAAACCAATCTGCAAAAATGCTCTTCGAATATCTGAAACCACACCAATTCTCGACATTCTGAACCGATTCAGATTAGAAGGGATGAGTTCTATCAAATTCAAGCCCTTTTCAAGACATTGGTTCAAAGAGAGTTGGTCTTTGTTTATTTTGGCCGATGCATCAAAAACTGGTCTCAATTCTGTCGTTGAGCTATTTAATTCAATGACATGATGATGTGGTAGACAATGGACTCCAAATTTAATTTCTGTGTCTGGTACTTCTACGATAACCCCTTCTTTTAGCCATTCTTCGAAAACTTGGTCGTATTCTTGTTGGTATCCATCACTGTCTAATTTTTTCCATAAATTCTCCAGTCTAGACTCTGCTAGATGATAATTATTATGTAAAGGTGGATGTCCTTCAATCCATGGTAAACTCACTTCATATCTTCCTTCTTTGTCTCTTATTAATGTTTCCAAAAAATAACTCATTACCGCTTCAGCATTTTCTTTTTTATTTTTCTCCACAACCGGATCAATGATTCCCAAGATTTCCATGTCCCACAGATCAGCTAAGGGTATGTTTTTCGAAAAAAGAGAAGTGACAATCATGGTAGCTGATATGGAAATATATCTAGAAGAGAAATAAAAACTTTTCCCATAACAGTCCAACCAGGTAAAGTTTCGACGGCCACTAAACCACATTGAAGATATAATTTTCGTCCAGTTAGAAGCTTTCCTGTGATATCAGCCCCTATCAATACTTTGATAGGACCATCTTGTCTGTCAGTTATTGTGATTCCAAGACTTTTCAATTCAGATATCCATGGACCTTCTTTGATTGAAATCACATTTTTGCAAATGACAGGTTGGTCGAAAGCTTCAAACTGATAAGAATAGTTTCTGGTCGTATGACTCAATCTGATTCTATAACAATTATGGGTAGTATTTTCAGTTTGAGTTCCACCGAATAGAGAGTGTATCATTGTTTCTTGTTTTATGGATTCATAGCCCATTTCTTCTAGAACAACCAGAGTTTGCAGGAATACGTCCTGATGAGTATTTCTTGATATACGATCTCTGCGAGCCTGAGTCTTCAAAACTCTGATATTTCGAGATTTCTCTATCCCATCTAACTGAACAACCAGAGTTTGCAGGAATACGTCCTGATGAGTATTATTCGATATAATTTCCACTGCAGTTGATTCACTAGCCACACTCAATGACTGCTGCGACTGTTCATTTTCTTTGATAGATTCGTTTTTCCAGCACATCAAAGTATCGTGACGACCCTTACATTCTTTACATTCAACCTTCACTCCACATCGGCGAGATATATGCCCAAATTTCAGGCATCGATGACAAGATCCTTCCGAAGACAACATTGATTTCTCATCGGATAGCCTCATCGTTTTTGCTTTCTCACAATTTTTCATTCTCATGTTCTCCTTTGCAAAAAAGACATTTCGAAACCCGTTCGTGATCAACTAATCCCATTGCTGTTGGTACTCTCTCTTCCTTATGGAAATACCAGAGCGCAATTACTGTGTCACCAGGCGAGAGCTGTTAGCTGTTGTAAAGGGAGTGGAGCACTTCTACAAGTACGTGTATGGAAGAAGATTCCTGTTGAGAACTGACCATGCAGCTCTCAAATGGCTCTTACATTTCAAAAATCCTGAGGGTCAAGTAGCACGTTGGATCGAGAGACTCCAAGAATTCGATTTCGAGATCGAACATCGAGCCGGAACTAGCCATAAGAATGCAGATGCCTTGTCGCGAAGACCATGTCCAGATGATTGCTCACATTGCCGACGAGCAGAAGAGAAAGAAGCAACACTTTGTAGAACCGCGGCAATGGATGACAACTGGAATGACAGCAAGATCCAGAAAGACCAAGAGAAAGACCCCGACCTTGGCTTAGTTGTCAGCTGGAAGAAGGGCAATCGAAGACCGTCATGGCAGGAAGTCGCAGGTTACTCGCCGGCTGTTAAGTCCTATTGGGCACAATGGAACTCTCTTATTCTGGACAATGGGATCCTGAAACGTGTGTTGGAGGCCGACATTGGTGGGGAAGACAGACGCCAAATAATTGTTCCCAGGAACAGAAGAGAGGAAGTGCTGCGGGAAATCCATGATGGAGTCGCTGGAGGACATCTGGGAGTGACGAAGACCCTGCAGAAAGTGAGGCAACGGTTTTACTGGACCAATTGTCGAACAGACGTCCAGGACTGGTGCAGAAGTGCGCTGTATGCGCGCTAGCAATGGACCCCGAATACGACCCAAGCCCCGATGCGTCAGTCAACGTAGGCAGCCCCTTCCCGTATCCGACCACGGGAATAAATACATCCTTGTGGAAAAGGCACTTCAGAAGTGGGCGGAACCTATGCCCCCCCAACCAGGGGGCCATCACCGTCGCCGACGTCTTGGTGAAAGAGTGGATAGGGCGATTCGGTATTCCAATGGAGCTGCACCCCCCGGGTCAAGGCAGAAATTTCGAATCCAACCTTTTCCAAAAAATATGTCTACGCTGAACATCCGAAGACAAAGAACCACGGCCCCCACATCCGCAGTCCGATGGAATGGTGGAACGGATGAACAGGACGATCAACCGCCAATTTTTCCAAGGTTGTCTCTGACCATCAAAGAGACTGGGACCAGTATCTTCATTTTTTTCCGATGGCCTATCGATCCGCAGTACAAGAGTCAACCGGTCAAACTCCTGCTAGTATTATAATGGGCCGGGAACTGCGGACTGCCTTGTGACCCGAAGTTTGGGATACCGCCAGGACAACTGGGGGGAAGGCCCGTAAAAAATGAAAAAAAGGGATAAACGACCTTTAAAAAACCGAACCCAAAACCCCCCCGGGGAAACCAAGGGGGTCGTCCATTTCAACAGGTTGGCCCCTTTACGCTGGAAACCATCCCCGCCCGCCCCCTCGCCACCGGAGGATGATATGACTTTGGGGAAAGTTTATCCCCCTTGTATTCAAACGGGGAGAAAGTTTTACAGGGGGTTTCCCCAGAGTGGATCAGCCTTTTTTGGGGTGCCTGCTGACTACGCACTGCGCACGGGTTGGCAGAAGTTTTTAAAGCCCGGGCATCGCCGTAGTGTTCCCAAAAAAATTTTGGGGTAACCCCCAAAACACTGCGGGAGCGAACGGGTTGGGGGGTGAAAACAGTTGAAAAAGGCCGGAAACATCCCCCAATAAGTTACCAAGAGGCTTCCCCCCAAAAAAAAAACCGTCCTATAAAGTTTGTCTGGAAGAGTCCCAAAACAAAGAGATAAAAATGGTGGACCAGAATCGGTGGATCAAATTTCCCCAAAATTGCCCTTGGTATTGAGGGGGGAGGGGAGAGTCATAAAAAGTATGCTGGAGGCGATATTCAGACCAAAAGGGCCAAGATTTTTTTTGTTGAACCCCTTCCACCCCCGATCGAAGACCGGGAGTTTACCCATCGAACTTCACGGTGCAGATATGGGAGTCATGCAGATATCGTCACACCCCAAGGATGAAATTTGGGACGAAATGTTTTTAAAAAAAGGGGAAATTAACGAACCCAGGCCGGCCTGTCCCCCCGCGCGTTGCCGTCGACAGCGAGGGGGTCACCCCCGGAGTTACGAGAACTTTTTCCAGCGCTCTCCCGGGGGGAAAACGGTCAAAAAGGGCGTTGGAACATGCTGGCCCAACCCCCGGAATTAAAAGACGGGAATTCTGTGACGGAGATAAATGGTCCCCCCTCAAGATGGCACGGGCACCCCGAACGAGCCCATACGATCGAGCTATACGGGGGTAGTTAGTAAATAAATTAAGTTGTATATTTGGGTTAAAAAAATTAAAAAAACCAAGTTTTTTTTTTTATTAAAAGGGAATGAATGAATCCGATTTTTTTCCCAAAAAAATTAAAAAATATTTTGTTATATATATATATATTTGGGGTTAAGAAACTAAAAAAAATATATATATATATATATAATATATATATTATGTTTATTTTTTAAACAAAGAGAAAAAAGGGGGTTTTTAAAAATTGAAAAGTAAAAAATAAAAAAATTCCCTTTTAGTCTCAAAAACGGCCCCCCTAAACCAATGTAAGAAATTTTTTTGGTCCCCCAAAAAACAACAACAAGATCATTAAATTACCCAAAAAAAAAATACCAAAAATGTCACCGCCCAACTCGTATTTTTTTAACCCCCCTTACCTAATTTATTTGTTTTGTTTGGCCCGACTCAAAATTAAGTTCCCTTTTATTTAAGGGCTTATTTTAAAAACCAAAAGGTTTTTTTTAACCCAATTTAATTTTATTTTACCTTTAACATCAACCAAAAATTTAAAAAAACAAAAAAATATATATATATATATATTTCTTCATTTCTTTGACCCATATATATATATATATATATATATATATATATATATATAAAATATATATACATATAAAAAAATTTTTTTTCCTTTTTTTCGGAAAAAAATCGGTTCTTCAAATCGTAAAATTTTTTTCAACCTTTTGGAAGTTTTTATTGGTTTTAAAAAAAAATACTAAAATTAAAGTTATGTTGTCGGGGAAAAAATGTTTAATGAACACAATATGGAAATATATACACTAAAATAATTGAATAAAAAAAAATGGTTGGAAAATACGTTTTTTACCCAATATAAAAAAACGAATATACGGGGGGGATCAGGGAAAAACTCAAAAAAACTTCGGAAATTTATTCGACACAATATTTGAATATGTTGTCTGAATTAATAAAAGGCCCCGGAAACCCCTTTGTTTAAGTACAGGGTGGGAAGTTTTTTTTCTTTTTTTTTTTAAAAAATTTTGAAATACCGCCCCCCAATTGAACAAAAAAGGTATTGAGAGGTTTTAGGTGTCAATTAATTGCTCTTCCCGGGAAGCGCCCCACAGGTCTTTTTTTTTTTTAAGGGGTCAAATTTTTGGGGCGTCCCCTCTAGCAATTTTTCAGTAAAAAAACAATTCCTCTTTTGTACAAAACAAGCTATAACAAGTCCTATAAAACAGTTTTCTAGATTTTTGGACTTGAAAATTTCAAGTAGATTATTTGATAATCGATGCGTGTTGAAGAAAATTCCCTTTTTCCTGCTTTTCACAAAATTTTAGGAAATGAATTTGACTTTAAAAAAAGTAGTTTCGGTTTTCTGTGGGGGGGGCCACCTATTTTATTCTTTTACTCTTTGAAATTTTTTTTTTTTTTGGGGAAAAACCCCGTCCCCGCAAAAAAAAATTTTTTTGTGGGGTTTTTTAGTTTCACGGGGGCGTCTAAGGGGGTTTTTTCTGGGATCTTTTCCGCCCCGCTGGGGGAGTTTTATGGGGGGTTTAAAAACCCCCCCAAATTTTCGGGGACATTGGTGCCCACGGGGGGTTTTGGGGTTCTTCTACATCCCTACCAACCATTTTTTTGGGGATAGACAGGGGAATTCCCCTGGCTAAAAAAAAAAAGGGGGGTTGACCCCCATCATGCAAAAAACCACAGGGGAAAAGGAATTCTAATGGTATATTCTGGAGTAGTCCTGGAATTCATTTTTTTTGAAAGTCTCTGTTTTGGGCCAAAAAAAGGGGGGAAGGGAAAAAGAAAGGAAGGTTATCGAAAAAAAAATTTAAAAGCCCCCTTTTTACATAAAATTTATACTGAAAAGGGTTTTTTCCCCCCAAACTGCGTGGTTTTTTTTCCAGACCCAAAAAACATTTTTGGTTATGAAAGTTTGTGATGGCTTTTGGGAGAATTTTTTCTCGTCCGTGAAAATTACATTTTTTAAAAAAATTGGGGGATTTCCCCGGGTTTTTAAAAAAAACCCCCGACACTTTAAGAAAATGCGGGGGAAAAAAGTCCTCCCGTGAAGGGGGTTTGGGGAAAAATTGGACCGTGGAAAATTTCCCCCAAAAACCGGGGACGAATTAGAAGGGAGAGCTTCAGCAATTATTTTTTTTTGTACTTTTTTCCCCTGAATTCCCCCCTCGAGGCTTTAAACAGTTTTTTAAACCCCTGGGGGGGGGACTACCTGGTTTCCAATTATATCAGCTCCCCTCAAACCCCCCTTTTTTCCCCCCCCCAAACGACGGTGGAGACTGGTTAATGTTGGACCCAAGGCGGTACTCAATTAGGAAATCCCCCCGGTAAATACTTTTTGGCTTCCCCCATTTTAATCCGCGGGCCATAAACGAAATGCATATCGGCTAAATGAGTTTTTTTTTTTTTTTTTTAAAAATTGGTTTTTTTAAAAAACTTAAAAAAACTTCAACAAAACAGAACGTTTTTTGTCCTTAAATAAAAAAATTTCCAAAAACCCCTTTTTTATTTAAAATTTTAAAAATTTTTTTTTTGCTAAGTTTTTAAAAAAAAATGCAAAATAATGGTAATTACTTCAACGCTAAATTATCAAATAATCGAGTTGAAATTTGAAAGAAAAATATCTAAAAAGGGGGTTTTTGCTCATAGCGATTTTTTAAGGGGGGGCAGTTTTTTTTACGTAGATATGATAAAAGCCCTTTTTTTTTTAAATTGAATTTGCAAAGTACCCCTAAAAAAAGAAATGAATCTTCAAAAAAAAAAAGACGTTTAGGTGGCCCCCCCCTAAAAAGAGAGCAATGATTACTTCGGGTTCAAATTGACATAAAAAAAACCTCTCAATATCAATTTCTGAAAAATTAAGGTCAGTTTTGGGGGAAGTTTTTAAAAAAAACGAAAATAAAAAAAAATTTTCCCCAACCCCCCTTGTATTTTAAAAAAGAAGGTATATATATATATATATATATAAAAAATTTTCATTCAATAAACTTATATGAAACATGAATATATTACATAAAAAAAATGACGTTATATAAGAAAAAAAATAAAATACATAAAAAATTTTTTAGTCATAAACAAAAATTTTTAATAACACAATACATCGGCAATTAAATACAAACGGGGAACGAAAAAAACCCTTTTGGGGTTTTTTCATTTATAAAAAACCAAAAAAGGGATTTAATATTATGCATATATTTTATCACAGGGGGGTTTTCGAAAAAAAGCTATTCAGTTCGAGTTCATTATAATAGAAAAGGGAAACGATAGTAAAAAAAAAATAAAAAAAATTTTCAATATGATGATTCAATATATGTTTATATATATATATATATATATATATATATATATATATATATATATATATATATATAAATATATATATATATCTATATATATATATATATATATATATACATATGGGGGGATCATTTGGGAAAATTTAAAACCCCGGTTTTGGGCCCAAAAAATTTATATCTTAATTTTTTTTGGATATTTCACAAATTTAAAAAGTAGGGGGGGGCGGGGTTTTGTTGTATATACTTATAGTCTTAAGAAGGTGTTCGAAAAAATGCCGTGATTTAATCGTTAATGTTTGAACCCCTGTTAACAAGGGGGGAAAATTTTTTTTATACCAATGAGACTCTTCCCAAAACATCTTATATGAATGTGCAATATCTTGATTTGGATACGAACCCCCCAAAAGGGAAAAAAAAAAAAACAGGGTTTACAAAAATAATTTGTTTAAAAATTTTTTTTTTTGGAAAAATTTTTTATTCCCATACTAAAATTATATTAACCATTAAAATATGTTATATACATAAAATGATAAGGGGAAAAAAACATACAATGATTATAAAAAAAATCTTTTGCTAACAAAAGGTTGACACATTGTCCCAGGTATCTTATATTTTTTTTTAATTTCTTTTTTTGTTGGGAGTAATACTGTTAATATTGTATTGATCTATTTTTTTTTATTTGAAAAATTTTTTGGGGGGAAAAATACTATTGATTTTTTTTTAATATGGATTTTGTTAATGAAGAGCGACCCCTCCTTTTGGGGTTTTTTTCCAAAAAACGATGTCTCATGGGCATCTAATTTTGGGGAAAAAAATTTTTCCCCAAAAAAAAAATTTAATTAATTGATACCCATTTTTTTTCTAAAAAAGGGTCTTTTTTCCTGTTTTTTAAAAAAAAATATTAGAAGGAAGATTTTTTTTAAATTTTGAGTATGAGAAAAAATTCAAATTATTTTTTTTTAAAATATATTGGAATTATGGGGTTTTTTTGAGCGGGAAACATTTTTTCCCCCTTTTCATAAGCTCCCGTACAAATTGTGATGCCCCCTTTTTCCCTTACTCCAAAAATGTTTTTTTTCCCCTTTGTAATCGAGGGTAAATGTTCATTACTAATGAGAAACATTGAGGGGGGTCTAGACATCTCAAAGACTTTAAAATTTTTTTTACAAAACCTGCTTTTTGGCTACAATATCTTGAACATATAAGGTCCTTTAGATATTAGAGGCAATATAAAAAACATTTCTAGTCCACTGGTCCATTTTTTTTTTTCCATCATCCCTTTGTTGAAGAGGAGGCTTGAACAATGTAAAAAAAAAACTAAAACCCCAAAAATGAGGGTGTTAAATTTCAATTCCCTTTTTAAATTTTTTAGTGAATCAAAATCTCTTCATTGTGTTTTGAAACTGACGAGTGGGGGATTATTATTTTCCCCCTTTTTTTTCCCCCCCAAAAACCGCAAAAAGGGGAAAATTTTTATATGATTTTTGGGTGGGGTTATCAAAATATTTTAGTTTTGTTTTTTTCAACCCTATATCGATATAAATTTTTTTAAAATTTCTATACTTAAAAAAAAACCCCAAAAAAACAAGTTTTTTTTTTTAGACTGTAATTTTTGGTAGGGGAAATTCTGTTGGGGGACCTGAAATTTGATACTGTAATCAAAAAAAAAACAAAAAAATTCTTTTTTGGGGGGGAGGTTTTCAAATGGTTTTTTTTGGGGATATTTCTGGTTTTTAAAATATCAAATAGATTATTGAATGCCCCCCCCGAAATGTGAAAGTAGTCGTAAAATTTTTTTAAAAAACATCCAATTTAAAAACAAATGTCAAAAGCCCCAAAGGGCCCCTGCAACGTTTTTTCTCAATGTTTGAACAGCAATTTTAAACCCCCTTTTTTATTTTCTCCCCCCATCCAAAATTTGGGCGTTTTCTCAATTTAAAATGGGGTGCAATTTTTACTTTTTTTTAGGTTCACATAACTTTTCAAAAAATTTCCCCCTTTTTTTGGGGTTTCCTAAATGATTTTGTTTTTTTTGTATTTTTTTTTAACCCTCAATATTTTTTTTTTTTCATCCTAAACAATTTCTAATCACGTCAAAAGGGGTTTGGGGCCCCGAAATATAAAAACTTTTCATTTGTTATGGGGTTTGGGGAAAATTTTTTTTTTCAACTTTGAAGGATTCATACATCCACCCAGTTCATTAGCTACACTTAAATTTGTGGGGAAAATTTCCTTTGGGGAAAATAATTGATGTAATGATAACACCCCCCTATCGAAAAAAAAATTCAAGACAATTCTTAAAAAGGGGGTTTGCTTTCTCTGTACCTGACAACCCACTGATTGAAAAAAAAACCCCATATTTTCCCCTGACGGGGTTTAGTGCAAAAAACATGAAAAAGTCTTCTTTTTTTTTCATCTGGGGTTATAAAATTTCCCCAAATTCTTTTGGGGGAAAAACTACATAGACAAAAATTTTTTTTTTTCCCTCTGATTCTACTCTTTTCTGATTGTCATCTCATCAAATACAAGATTACAAAAAAAATTTTTTTCCCAAAATGACATTTTGCTGCAGCCACTTTCTTTTTAGAGCAGCCAAAGCTTTTTGGGGTAAAGCCTGGTGCAACCCTCTACTGTTTGATACCTTTTTCCAAAAAACCCGGGGGGGGGGGAAAAATTTTTTAAAACGTTTTTTTGAACGTAATTGAAAATTTTTGTGGAATAGAAATTTGAATTTAAAAAGCAAATTGTCTCGTTTTTGGGAATATTTGCGCCTAAAAGATTTTTTTTTTAGCATATGATCGAATAATTCCTCTTGCAGATCCAGTAAGCGATGCCTGAAAAAAAAGATAAATGAAACAAATGGATCAATAAAATGCAAATAAACTCAAAATTCAATGTTGATTCTCTTGCCCCAGAAATGAAATTTCCCCTTTTCCCCCCAAAAATTTTGTGAGGGGCTGTAATGAATTAATTTGAACTTCAATTCCCTTTCCCCTTTCCCGGGGGAAGAATTTTTTTATTTTTTTCCTTTCTGTGTATTTTTCTTTTTGAGCAACCCCCAAAAAAAATTTTTTTTTTATTCTCGTTAGGCTCCATATCTTCAGGGGAATTTCCCCAAAAAAACCCAAAGAAACGATGGGCCTTCTCGATTTTTTGGGGGGGGAAAGGGAAAAATAAAAGATTTTTTTTTTTAAAAAATCATTCGTTTTTAACCATACCTTTATCTTGGTGCAGATTCGTTAGGGTTCAAAAAAAACGTTTTCGTGAAGTTGTAGCCACAAACTCCCCCCTCAATATCACTCAATCGGAAAACATTCCCTTGTATTCTGTTCCATCAGTTTTTTGGGTAATGAAAGAAAAGAGGTTACATAAACTTTTTTTTTTTTTTTTTATATGGGGGGAAAAAATTTTCCCAAAATTTTTTAAATTTCAAAAAAAAAAAGAGTACAATTGAATCCTGAATTGTTCTTTTTAGTTTTTAAAAAAAAAAAAAAAAAAAGGAAAAAAAAAATCTACCTTATCAAAAGAAAAATGGAACATTGTATGTAATTTATAACAAAAAGTTTAGTTTATAAAGATTTTTTGGGGGAAAACCAAAGTTTTTCTCAATTTTATTTGGTATTTCCCCAAAAAAATCAATTTTTTCCTGATCTCTGTCGAAGCCTTTAAGCTGTAGATGTTGAGGGGAAAAAAATTTTTCAAATCTGGAAAAATTATTTGTAAAAGGGGTTTTTTTTTTCCCCCCTTTTTAAAAACACATTTTTTTTTTCAGATTATAATTGGGGGCAACCCCTTTTTTTTTTTTCTTCGTTCTCTTCAATAAATTTTTAAAATTTTTTAAAAAGGGAAACAGTAGAAGTTTTAAAAAATTTTTTAAACTAAAAAACCCCCCCTTTTATAGTTTTTTATAATAATTAACAAAGACATTTTCCCAAATGGGGGGGGAACTATAAAATTTTTTTTTGCTCACTTTTTTTTTTTGTTATTCTGTTCATGTTCATTTTCAAATTCCCAAAAAAATTTTTTGAGCTTTTGGGTTGGGGAAAATGATTCTTCCCCAAAAAGAAATATTGCCAAATTTTTTGAATAGTTTGAGGTGCAGAAGGAAGAATTATTGCCAGTTTCCCAATATCACAAACGTAATAATCAATAGAAAACATTTCTTATAGTCGTCTTATAATGGGAAAAAATTTTTTCGTTCTCCCAAAATTGCTTTTAAAATTTTCCCTTTTGCCCGCTTTGGGGTTTTGGCAATCATCAAATTCTATCAAATCCGGTGCCATAACGATTAAAAAGATGAAAATGATTTTGGTTTTTACCCCAAAAATTTTTTTTAAATTTTTTTATGGATTTATAAAAAAAATTAAAATACAATGCCCAAATATTAACCAAGTTTGAATTATCTATTAAAAAAATGTAAAGTTTTCTACCAAAACCCCCTTAATTAGTTTCCATGTCCCTTTAGATTGCGGGAAAAATTTTCCGTTACTACGTTTTCCCCGGTTGAGAAGGATCATTAGTAACTTTTTTAACCCGGGGAAAAATTTTTTTTTGAAAAGGGTTCTTCCTGGGGAATGAACAATCCCCTTTGGTGAAAAGGGTTTTTGGGAAAAAATTTTGGGAAAATTTTTTTTTAATATGTTCCCGCCCTTTTGTTTGAAGTGCCCCACACCATAACTTCAAGACATTCTTCTTAGAAGGCCCCAAAGAAATTTTTGGGAAATTTAAAAAAATTTTGGGGGCCTTTTGGTGGAAAAAAAAAAGTTACGCCAATGGCGTTTTTCCTGTGGAATAAACATCGGCATCTGGGATTGTAAAAATCCACAAACAATGGGATTTCACCATTTTCAAAATCACTTTTAACACCAAAGGTATATTGTTAGTCAAAATCACCCCCAAAATCACCCAAAAACTCCAAAACTGCAAAAAAAAATAGAATAATCACGGCCCCATCAACAAAGTCACGAAAAAACAAATTAATGCCGACAAAAAAAAAGAAACCTCGATATATAAAAACCCCGGGGCGATAACCGATCGGGGGATTACCCATTTTAAAAATGGGGGGGGACTAATGAAAAAAAATAAACAACTTTTTTTGTTGGCTTCAAAAAAAAAGGACAAGAAAGCCCTCCTATATTTATTATTACCTGAGGATTGTTCAGTTTTTAGTTCCCGATATGAGCTGGAATGTTTTTTTTTTTTGGGAGCATGTAAAGATCAGTTTTTTATTTATTACTGTAAAAAAAAATTAAAATAGGTTTTTTTAAACCCGGGGTTGATTTTGATATCTTTTTTTAAATTTTTAATGCTGTTTGTTTTTTTAAAAGTATCATTTCAGGGAATTTTTTTTTCCTTTTTTCGGTTTTTTTTTTGGTAAAAAATTCAACGATTTTAGTGTCAAACTTATATTGTTTTTTTTTTTTAAAAATTTTGGGTGGGGGCTATAATGTCAGTTTTGAGTACTTGAATAAAAAAAGACCCCGGGGGGAAATTTTGGGATTTTTTTGGGACGATTAAAAAAAATTTGGGCTGTGAGGTTTTTTTGGGGAAATAATGATTATTTTAGGGAAAATTTTTTAAAAGGGAAACCCCCTTTTATGATTTGCGGCCCGATTGTATAAAAAAATTTGTATTATTTCATCATTCGCCAATTGGGTTTTTATTTTTTTTTTTATCTCAACCTTTCATTGGTGTTTATAATTATATTTTCCACAAAACGAATGATGTCGGATGTGAGGCGGCAATTGTTTGGGCTCCTTTGGGGTTCCAGTGGGGAAAATTTGGGAAAGGGGATTTAAAGGGAAAGAAAGAGGTTTGAATATTCATATAAAAAAGGGTGAAACCGCTTTTATGAAAAAAGGCTTGGCTTCGCAAAAAGTGTGATGGATCTTTGACTTGAACTGAAGGTTTTTTTCTTTTGAATCTTCCCCCGGGGAGCCTAAACTCGTTTGTCGTTCCAAAAGTTAAACCCCCCATATTATAAGAAGAATTCCGAAATCAGCAAGAGTGGGGCCCCGCTGGGAAACACTTTTGCAGAGCAATTGACAACTGTGTTGGGGTATAACCCCCCAGAAGCCTGGGAAAATCTGTATTTTTTTTTGCATATAAGTCTTTTTATCTTCCAAAATCCAAAAAAATATCAAAGAACCCTAACGTCAATCATAAAAAAATAATATGGGCAATAATATTCCACAATATATATCTAAGGATATTCAGTCATTTCCACCCCAAACACGAACCTTTTTAAAAAGTGTTAAAACAATAAAGTCTCTGATGGGGGTCTCAATCTGCTGTTCGAATTGTCGTTTTCTTTTACACTTTCGCAAAAATTTTACAGTGATACTCTATCTGAATTACGTTTAAACCATCCAACTGATTCAGAAGTTAAATATACAGGGAGTGAAAACTTTATTCCATCACAAGTCAATCAAATTGAAGTGGGGGATGCCTAGGGAAAACCCCGGTGATGCACTGCAAATGGGAGACCCATGAATATAATTTATTTTTGTGACGTCACGTCGCCTAGCAACCGATAAATCTTTTCTTTGGGACGAGAAGTTGGTAGCATGCCTTGTAGAATTTACCTTTTCCTCTCCCAAAAAACCCCCATGAAATCGTTTATAAACTTCATACCGAAGTGATCGTTTTAGGTTAGGGGTTTTATATTTGTGGTTGAAACCAAAATGAGAGTGAATGCGGATCACTGAAATGTTCTGTTAGATTTTGCCGAAAACACCCCTTTAAAAATTACCTACAAATTTCAAGGGGGTGCATGGTAGACAGAATAATCAGACATAAAATGGGATGAACTTTCAAATACGCTGAATTCGCTTGGGTTTTGGTGAGAAGGTAATAAAAAAATTTCCCAAAGAAACAATGGCAAAGATGTTTTATATTATTCCCCCGGGGAAATTTTATGCAGTCTTTTATCTTCATTGATTTCCTCGAAAATTAATTGGTATAATGGAAGCTATCTTCAATTGAAATAACACAAAAAAAA
>JAFIRS010004045.1:0-102866 GCA_018342105.1 Gonioctena quinquepunctata
TAAATAAAAATATACACATGAATTGTAAAGTAAAAAGATAAAATTAAATTGTAAAAGTACTTTAGAAGGATGGAAAATATTTAAAGATGTTCTTATAAAAAGAAAATATGGAATAAAAAGTGTACAATAAACAAACATAGATGGACATTTTAAAAGTCACCAAGTATGGTGTGTTGATATTTCAAGAAAAGAGAAGGTATATATATATATATATATATACCTTCTCTTTTCTTGAAATATCAATCAATATATATATAAGGTATATTAGATTAGGCGATCAAATAGGCTTTTGAAGATCGAAACTGTGGGTGCATTAACTGTGTCTGCGTCCAGATTATTCCATGCCGAGAAAACACGATTGACTATGAAGTTCTGACGTTTTGTAGTCCTGAAATGTTCTTTCTTTAGTTTGAAATTATGTCCTCTCAATCGAGTGTCTTCATTTATTTGGAACGAATTACTCAGAGACGGCAGGGATCCATGAAGAATTCGATATGCTAGGATCAAATCTCCGCGATTTCTACGGTTGTTAAAGGTAGTCAGGCCTAGCTGGTTCAAACTATTTTCGTACGGTGGTCTCCTGGGACCAAAGGACATTCGGGTTGCTCGCTGTTGTACAGATTCAAGCATATTGCGATCTCTAACCAACTCTGGGCTCCAGACTTGTCCTCCATATTCAAGTATTGGTCTTACGAAAGCTTTATAGATGTTTGTGAACGTTTCGGTTGATGTTTTTGAAAATACTTTCTTCAAGATGTACAATTTTGTATTTGCTCGTTTGCATGTATTTGAGATATGGTGTGACCATGTTAGATCACTGGTTATGGTAACTCCAAGATCATTGTGATATTCAACTTTGACTAATTGCTCATCGTTCAGAGTATAATTCTGTCTTGGATTATTTTTTCCCAGATGGAGTGCAATACATTTATTGATATTTAGAGGTAATAACCATTCACAGGTCCAGTTGTACAAAGCGATTAGGTCATTTTGCAATACCTGTTGCGATTTTGGGTCATTGTAAATTTTTGTGTCATCGGCGTAGAAAGAACAGGTTGACTCAAGCGAAAGTGGCAAATCTGATGTATAACACAAAAACAACAACGGACAAAGTACAGATCCTTGGGGGACTCCACTCAGTACAGGATATTGATTGGAAAAACAATCATCAATCCGAACACAAAAATGTCTGTTTTGTAGGAAACTCTGGATCCACTTCAGTAGAAGTCCACGTATGCCAAAAAGTTCTAGTTTAAACAAAAGTCTTTTCCTGGGGACATGATCAGGGGCATCTGAGCTATATTATTGCTACGTATATACTAGGTCATTGCCTGTTTCGTCACGTGACTGGCTGACGTAGCGGCAAGGTTCCAGAAAGTGCTGAGAGAAAGCTCTGGATGATCGAGGAATCTGGAATGGATCGAGGAGCGACCGTCGCGGATGCCCTAGGTTTATGACCTCATTTAAGGCGGCGCCTCGCTAATGACAGTAATTCAGAATAACGAAAGTCGGATTGAAAACAGAGTTAACCGATGTGGTCCAGAGCGGTATATTGTAGCGGTGAATTTATGAGCGAGTAATTTAACTGTTAGAGTCTATTGTTGTTCTGTGAAGTGTGATTAAACAGGAAATAATTAAAGCAAACAAAAGAGTCTACCTTCACTAAATGATTTTCACTACATTGGATTTATAAATGCACGACACGTGTTTCGCTATACAATAGCTCCTTCAGCTGCAGATAATACTGGAGTATTATCCCCTCCTCAATCAACAGCCTTGAAATATCTTTCATTATGTTTATACCATTTTCTCCTTCCATAAATTCTAACGAAATATCTTTAAAAATAACTTGTACATTACATGAAATATTATTAAGTTTAAAAATTTATTTTTTCGATTTAAAAACTGACATTTTTCTAGTTTTTTTTTAGACCGGGGTAGTGTTAAACTGCGACAATGTTTTTCCTCTTGGTATTCACATTGCCAATAATCCTTCGATTTCACTCTATTTCTATTAATGCTGAAGAATCAAAATTTTGTAGAAAATTTGATTCTTCCTGTTTAACAAAATAACAGTTTGTATCCATATACTCCTTATTCCTACTTTTAACTATTTGGCTTATATATTTTCTTCAAATTTTCGGAATTTCTGCTACATAATTCATCAAAATATTTTTATCTTATTCGACTTTCCGATCTACTGTCTCTAATTACAGTTTCTTTTTCTGATTATGTAACTTCATATTTTATTCCTCCAACATTAATTTTCTCCATATGATGCACAGATATTTTTTCGTATGTTTCATTTTATTCAAATTATAATGCCGCTTTTTTCCGTGCCCTCTCGACAACTTTTCATGTTCATATAACGATTGATAAGGGCGTGAAGTAAATTATCCCTTCTCGAATTGATAATCATCTTCTCTGAATTTATAAAAGATTTTGTGGCTTCTCAAAAATTCCAAGCCCGAAATCAGATGACAAGGTAACTTTTCGATTGATGAATCTTCAGGAAACGTTGTTATTCCCCCAATTTAAACAATTTTATGCACCGTACCCGAAACACTCCGTGATATATATAATATTATATATTATATATATATATATATATATATATATATATATATATATATCTCTGTAAACATTTATGAATTTACTTAAGACTTTAATAACGTTTCGTAAAGATTTATCAATCGAAAAGTAACCTTGTCATCTGATTTTAGGCTTGGAATTTTTGAGAAGCCTCGAAATCTTTTATAAATTCAGAGAAGATGATTATCAATTCAAGTAAGGGATAATTTAGTTCACTCCCTTATCAATCGTTATAATATGAAACTGAAAAGTTTTCAAGAGGGCGCGGAAAAAAGCGACAATAATTTGAATAAAATGGAACATACGAAAAAATATCTCTGCATCATATGGAGAAAATTAATCATCGAGGAATAAAATATGAAGTTAACTCATCAGAAAAATAAATTGTAATTAGAGACGGTGGATCGGAAAGTTGAATAAGAAAAGAATATTTTATGAATTATGTAGGAAAAATTCCGAAAATTTGAAGAAAGATATAAGCAAATAGTTGAAAGTAAGAATAAGAGTATATGGATACAAACTGTGTTTTGTTGAACAGGAAAAATCAAATTTTCTACAAAATTTGGATTCTTTAACAATAATAGAAATGAAGTGAAATCGAAGGATTATTGGCAATGTGAATACCAAGAGGAAAAACGTTGTCGCAGTTTGACACTACTCCGGTGTGAAAAAAAACAAAAACATTTTCTAACTAAAAGAGTTTCAGTTTTTAGGGAATTGTAAAAAAAGTCGACGAAATAAAATTTGAAACCCAATAATATTTCATGTAATGTACAAGTTATTTTTGGAGTTGGGATTTATGGAAGGAGAAAATGGTGTGAACTTGGTACTCTCCACAATGAAATATATTTCAAGGCTGTTGATTGAGGTGGAGATAATACTCCAGTATTATCTGCACCTGAGGGAGCTATTGTATAGCCAAACACGTGTCGTGCATTTATAAATCCAATGTAGTGAAAGATGATTATCAATTCAAGTAAGGGATAATTTAGTTCACTCCTTATAATTTATAATATAATAAAAGTTTAACGAAAAAAAAATTATAGAAATAGTAATTAGGACGGTGGATCGGAAAGTTGAATAAGAAAAGAATATTTTATGAATTATGTAGGAAAAATTCCGAAAATTTGAAGAAAAGATATAAGCCAAATAGTTGAAAGTAAGAATAAGGAGTATATGGATACAAACTGTTGTTTTGTTGAACAGGAAAAATCAAATTTTCTACAAAATTTGGATTCTTTAACAATAATAGAAATGAAGTGAAATCGAAGGATTATTGGCAATGTGAATACCAAGAGGAAAAACGTTGTCGCAGTTTGACACTACTCCGGTGTGAAAAAAAACAAAAACATTTTCAACTAAAAGAGTTTCAGTTTTTAGGGAATTGTAAAAAAAGTCGACGAAATAAAATTTGAAACCCAATAATATTTCATGTAATGTACAAGTTATTTTTGGAGTTGGGATTTATGGAAGGAGAAAATGGTGTGAACTTGGTACTCTCCACAATGAAATATTTTCAAGGCTGTTGATTGAGGTGGAGATAATACTCCAGTATTATCTGCACCTGAGGGAGCTATTGTATAGCCAAACACGTGTCGTGCATTTATAAATCCAATGTAGTGAAAGGAGAGTATTTTGTTTGCTTTACTTATTCTCCGTTTATTTACACTTCACAAAACAACAATAGACTCTGACATGTTGAAAAGGGAAACATTCTCAATTGGATATTGATAAAAATATTTTTCTGTGAATTGAAAAATCCACGATAAAAATGAATACCCTACAAGAGGTTATCCTGACGATGGAAGATAGTGACTAAAGTTTATCTTTCAGTCGCATATGATTCCACATCTGATTTTATGAACATCCTGTTATATTTTCAACAAATCAGACTCTGACAGTTAAATAACGCGCTCATAAAATCACCGCTACAATATACCGCTCACTTCACTGAACTCTGGACCTCATCGGTTAACTCGTTTTCAACCGACTCATTCCTTATTCTGAATTAATTTCATTTGCGAGGCGCCGCCTTGAATGAGGTCATGCTTGTCGATCCATTCCAGATTCCTCGATCATCCAGAGCCTTCTCTCAGCAATTTCTGGAACCTTGCCTAGTGTGTTCGTAGCAAAAATATAGCTCTGATGCCCCAAGGACATTTTTTCAGGTAGAGGTAACATTTTCAAATCAAATACGATATGATCAATGATTATTGCTTATCGTGGAAATGAATGAGGAACAAACAACTGAGTACCATCATCTGCGCATTGAAAATTGTGAATGAATAAATTCAACACTGAAAAGGGAAACATTCTCAATTAAATATTGAATAGAAATATTTTTCTGTGAATTAAAAAATCCATGATAATTTAAAGTTATTTGTATAACAGAAAACAACTACTTCTCCGGCTAAAGCCACGCTGGACATTGAACTACATCTGGTAGATATTCTGGAAAGACCCCCACTCAAAATCTTTACATTCAATATTCAATTGAGAATGTTTCCCTTTTCAACATGAGGTTATCTTGACGATGGAAGATGGTGACTAAAGTTTATCTTTCAGTCGCAGATGATTCCACATCTGCTTTTATGGGCATCATGTTCATATTTTCAACAAATAAAATCAACACTATTCTGAACATATTAACTATCACTAGCCAAGATGATTGTTTCCCATGCCCAATTTGTTGTGAATAGTACGACCCAAAATATGAAGAAAAAATTATGATACCGGTGAAAAATAACAATTTGATCAAATAAGGGAAAGAGCACTGACAGAAAAAGCACCTATGTGCCATCTCTATCGACATTGCCCTCACTATGACATTAATCTCTGTTCTGAGTTCGTTGAAGTGTGTGTGTGTGTGATTTTTATCTCTCCCAAAATCTATATTTCCTTGGATCCCGCTTCCTAATTTGAGTTGTATCTGCACGAATTAATGACTCATTATGCCCCACAGAGGAACTGGGGATGAAGGGTGAATATAAGAAGCCCCGAACAAATTGAAACAATTTTCATCGGAAAAAACCTGCCAAATTATTATAAATATTATAATAAATCATATAACAAAATATAAATGGGTCGAAGAGAACCACCAAATTGACCTCCTGTATCAAGTACTATTAATATGCCAACTCTAAATAATCAGAATTGACATAAATCCTTTTTTTTCAATTTTTCAGCTATCGGCAAGTATTCATTTAAGATAAATATTCACGGTTAGTTGTTCTACTTGTCCAGCTCATCTGTAGCATTCGTCTACGGCTCACAACTATAGATCAATAGGGCACTAAATGTAAAATAATGAAAAAATCCCCCCCCCCCCTTCTAGCCCTCTAAACCACCCCGCACGTTCGTGCGTTGCCGGATTAAGTTGTAAAGCGCACGATCGTGCGTGAGTAAGGTATGCGAAATTGATACACTTAAGGACCTATCAGTCAGCAGTTTATAATTAACAAAACTATAAGCTACCCAGAATATAAATTCTCAGAAATAATAAAGTAATCATAACCAATATAAACAGATTATTTAGCTAAGGAACAATTATTTCTCAAGATGCAGAAGTATACATCACATTTTGTACAGCGAACTTTTGTGGTGGAGAAGCCTGCATTTTCTGCCTCGGGTTAGGTCATCAAAGGCAGGTAGGTGATTATGTTTATCATAGCGTTTGTCGAAAGATGGTGGAATTGCTGGTCTGTATCTTTTGAATAGCCTATCTTTCGAAGATGAAGGGTCCTCGTCTTCCAACGCAATTTGAGGAATACTTACACAATTCATCAGAGCGTCAGTTAGATCTACTCTGAACCACAGCAAATCTTTGGGTTTGATTCTCTTAGTGGTACAATCATTCTTGTATTGCCTCCAAGCGTTGACCACAGCAAGATCAGTAAATTGTATAAAACCTTTCACAGTCCATTTCCTTGTTTTCTGTAAGTATAGTACTACTACTACTATGGTGCTCTAAAAATTGATCAAGGACGTCTAAGCCGCCCATATTTTTATTATAGTTAAAAACTATCTCCGGAGCAGTAACCTGGAGGAATGCCTTGCTTGCTTTTCTTGTCCCACTTGGGTATACTGGATGTTTGATCCCCACCAGTGCAATTAAAGGCCATCAGAACAGCTCTATTGTCCTTCAATTTGACTAAAGCCACCTCTTCAGAGGAAAACTGCACAATGTCGCCATGTTTCATCGACGAATCCTTTTTGAGGTCCAACTTTTTGTGATTATGAACTCGGTTCAGCATAATTGTTCCAGTGTCATGCAATTGGATCTCTCCAAGTCGATCCAAGAGGGATATTGTTTTAAAATATCGATCAAAGTAAAGGCAGCTATTCGGGGGAACGTTTTTTGCTAAACCCAGAATGACAGCAGGTCCTTCACCTAACGACTTATCGGGAAAAGCTGGATTTACGGAAAATAAATTTCAAAGTCTAGCATTGATCCATCACTTTTTTATAAGTACGTAATTTTTAAATCCAAGTGGTCTGGGTTTATTTTTTACAATTACGCCAATACATGTGGATTCGTGGATATGGAATGCAATTCATGAGCAGAAATATACCAAATAATTTACGCATTTATTGTCTGCTCGTGTTTAATATCGATCCAGTTTTACGTAGGTGATATAAATTCATGCACCTGGCCAGATTTTTGAAGAAGCCTTCATTAAAATATGCCTCACCAAATTGACCTCATGTATCAGTACTATCAATATGCCAACTCTAAAAAATCAGAATTGACATAAGTCCCGTCAGAAAAATCTTGTCAACCTTCAATTCATGAGCATATCAAGGGCTACTTGAGCAACCATTAGCATCAATATGGTATTGCAAAGAGGATGAAGGGTGGAAACCAACCCTGAAAACATAAGATGCCATCCACTTTTCAAAGTTCTTTATGTGTGAAAGTTATTGGCAAATGGATGACAATAAAAAGGATGGTCAACTCCATGCTGATTATTTTCAAGTTCGCAGTTATTTTTGGAGAGGAAGTCTCCATTTTTTTTGGAGGTCATTGCCCAAGTAAGTGCAGATGTAAGTGGTAACCCTTTTCGATTGACAGACACTTCTCTTCTCGGTTATCTTCAAATAATCGTTTCAGATAGATCTTTCGAATTGTTTTTCCAGAAAATGAGAATTGAATTATCTGTTCAACGATGTGTCATTTGAAATTTTCAAGTTGATGTGCCATATATCAAGCAATTACAATATCTTTAATTTCAAAAAGTAGTATGGGTGATATAATTCAAAATGGTTTTTGTCCCATCTTTCTATGTCGAACCGTTCAAAAGTTAACAGGGGGGGGGACTATAAAAAGCCGCATGAATAAAGTAGCATTTTTAGAGATTGGTTATAAGAATAAAAATTATATTTTTTTAGATTTTTTCATTACTGGTTTTTAAGACATTCTGCTGAAAATGTGCATATTTTCTTCTCAATCTCCGAAACTATCATTATTATAGATAGGTCGGATAGGTTCTGCTTGGAATTATCTATACAATACAATACAATGTATTAACATCAATCAAGATTACACATCCAGTATAAATATATAAAAAATGTAAAAACATCTAGTCCAGGACCTTAAACTAAACTAAACTAAAAGACAAACTACAAAATTAAATACATATCAATCAATTTGTTTCTGAAAGACATTTCTGTGGTAGCTTCTACAATGCTCATTATTTTATTATAATATTTGATTCCGTCGTGATTGGGTGAGTTCTGACCTACTGCTAGTCTTGAGTGAGGTTGGTGTAAATTTGATTCTGAACGTGTATTATACGAGTGTATGTCTTTGTTCTTCATGAACTTATGTTCATTATTTTTTATGTATAGTATCACTTGAAAAAGATAAAGGCTTGGCACGGTTTATATTTTAGATTCTTTGAATAGTTGTCGGCAAGATGATGATGGAGCAATATTATACATTGCTCTCATTACTTTTTTTGTACTATAAATGTCTTTTCTAAATGTGGTGAAGCACCCCAAAGTAGTAGTCCGTTTCGAAGTACTGATTGCACTAGTCCAAAATAGAGTAATCTCAGGACATCAAAGGTAACTGTATTTCTGTTTTTTCATAACGTAACAAGTGGTACTTAGTTTGGATACTATCGTGTTTATATGTGTTTCCCGTGTTAGTGTTGGATCAAGAGTAAGTCCCAGGAATTTGAGAGAGTCAGTGCTCTGTATAGATTTACCATCTAACTGTAAATATAGATCATAGTCTGGTGATTTCGTTTTAGGTAAGAATCTCATGAAATATGTTTTTGAAACATTCATCATTAGTCCATTTCGATCACAGTACTGTTTTAACTGTCTGGATGCTTCGTTACTATGCTTAACTAGACTTTCAATTTCATCACTTGACATAAAAATATTTGTGTCATCAGCATAAAGTATTTTTCGATCAGGAATAGTGCAGAATGTGTATATTTCACTTACAAAAATTATAAAAAATAGTGGTCCCAAAATGGAGCCTTGGGGTACTCCTATATCTGATTTTCCGGGGTTTGATTTAATGCCATTGATTATAACGGTTTGTGTCCGGTTTGTGAGATACGACTTTGCCCACTCGTGAGGATTCCCTCGTACCCCCATTCCTTCTAATTTCTGCAGAAGCAGGTTTCGAGCAATCGTGTCGAACGCACGGCTCAGGTCATGAAAAGGTCCCAATGTGTTTTTTTATTATTTAATGCACTATAAATGAATTCTAAACAATCAGAAATATGTGATATGGTGGATTTTTGTTTTCCAAAAGCATGTTGGAATGAGGAAAGCAATTTGAACTGTTCCAGATAATTTGTTAGTCTGTCTGAGTACACGGCCTCAAAGATTTTTGCGATTTGACTCTGAATACATATTAGTCTATAGTTTTGAATATCAGAAGAAGACCCTTTGTTTTTAAAGATTGGTACACCTTTGGACTCTTTTATGACTGGAAAAGAAATGACAGTGGTTCAGCAATACATTCTGAGACTGATTTCAGGATTAAACCATTGATACCATCTACCTCCGGAGTATTTTTACGAGTTGTTTTCATTAATACAGTTTTCATTTTTTCCGGTAGCGTTGGCGTAAGGTAGTCATGTCATAGTCTGGTAATGGACAGTTCTAAGTTGACCCTAAAAAGTAGTTGTTGATATAGTTTGCTTTATCAACGCTATGCGTTAGATGAATTCCCTGAAAATCAGGGAGAGTTGTAGGTCTTTTGTTGTAATTTCCAGTATTTTCTTTATTACCTTCCAGCTTTCTTGTATTATATTATTTGAGTTGAAGTTCGATTATTATTTTGTTGTTTTTGGAAGCTTTTCACAAGGTTTTTGTATTCCGTTTTGAAGCGTTTATATCTCTGAGTGTAATGTGGATCGTTCAATTCTTTTGTCAGTTTTTCCATCTCGCATAGTTGATCGTGCATCTCTTTAATCTTTGGGTAGTACCATTTCTTTTTCGAGCTGCTGAAATTGTCTTTTTATTGGGAAATCTACATTATAATAGTATAGGAGTATTGAAATGACACTGCATTATACCAATCTTCTTTAGAAATTAGAGTTTGAAAATTTCAATATTTGATTTAGACAAATTTCTCTGATATTTATACTCATTCAACAATGTTTTCCTTTGGATTTACTATTTTGAAAATACCAATTTGATAGGAATGGTCAGAGAAAAATATATTATTTACAATCGTATAATCAACACCCATGTCAGAAACAATATTATCAATGCAGGTAGCAGACTTATGTGTTATTCGAGTTGGTTCTTCTATGTGAAGATATATATTATATTCACCCAGTAAATTGATTAATGAATTTTTTTGGTTGCTACTTACAGAAAGTCTACATTGAAATCTCCACAAATGACTATAAATTATCTCCATCATAAATATTAAACATTAATGATTCCAACTTAGTAATTAATGATTTAAAGTTCGAAACTTCAGGTGTCCTATACACTGTTAGGATATACAAGTATTTTTTTGTACCAAAGAGTTTCATTCTTGCCCCACATACTTCAAATTAACTTTCGGCGCTTTTCGTTGATAAGGGTATCGGTTCAAAATTGAGATTGTTATTAACATACGCCACCTCCCTGTTTATTTTTTCTTGTGAAGTAGGACACTAGTTGAAAGTCTCTCAGGGTAGTTGCTTTCAATTTGTCCCCACAAAGCCAATGTTCGCTGATGCAAGGAACATTTACATTTTGAGTTTTTAATATTATACTGGGATCATTGGATTTACTAGCAAGTCCTCCCTGTATGTTCAGATGCATAAATGTGAAGGGTTTTCCGTTATTATTATTTTTTGTGGCTCCATTGCCCATTTTCTCTAATCTACACTGCGTTGTTATATTGTGATGTTCTTGGGGTAGATGTATTTCCGACTGTATTTCTATGTTGTCTGAGATTATTGTAGTGATTTTGGCTAGATACTCCATATAGTCGGGTGCATGAGAGTTAGATGTGAAGTTTTTCAAAAATCTTTATCATTTTCTTCATAATTGTGGTATTTTCTGAAGTCAAACCTTCTATATGCAACTGACTTTGGCCACGTAGATGGTTTATATATTTCATTCTTGAGGTCATAGTTGATTCCAAACATGAAACATTTATTTTGATATTCTTCTGTTGGTAGTTCCTTAATTACGATATCAGCATGGGGAAATATTTCTTGATCTCTGATGAATTTAACTATTTTATCAGGAGTGACGTGACGTTTCACTCAATAGAGATATAGCCATATTTTGCTTTGGACTCCAAAATCGTTTTGCTTATCGTTTTCACCAATATTGGATCTAGCAACATCGCGAATTCATTGGATCTGGATATATTTGTCACAGTTGTTGATTGTTTTTGTTGTTTTGTTTCGGTTTTTCTGAGCTGCTCTTTATTGGTATTTACAGAGGTATTTACCTGAGTTTTTTTGTTCGGTTCATTTTTATTTGAGATTAGTTCTAGTTTTTCCTCAAGTATTGATTGTTTCGATTCAGAAGTTTAATATTTTCCAACAACATATTATACTTTTCTTCCTTTTCTATAATCAACTTCTTGGGTCCCTCATTTTCTAGTTTTAGATATGCCTTAGTTTCTTCTGGATTTTTTGCCTGACAACATATTTTTCTCGATTCACAGATCTAACAAATTTCAGTTTATTTTTCACTGCACGAGACACATGAAAAACGTCTCCACACTCCACGCAAACTAGGTTTTTCATTGGTTTTGTTTGGCAACATTTGAATTGCTTTTCAATAATGCCAGAGACCACATTTAAATACTGTGATTCTTTCTCCGCCATCTTGGATATATCTATCTATCTATACGTATTTTCATCAATACTACCAGATAAGAATAATGTATGTGCGAATGGGATGAATGCGAAAAAATAGCGGATATGAAATATTAGTGGAATGTATGAAACTCACCTTTTTCACAGTTACCAACAAATTTCTCTTCTGTGGTATTGAGTATGGTATATTGGTAAGGGAGAAAAATATCAGAAAGGAAGGTTCAGTAATTCAAAACAATAATTTGGTTGTTTCGCTGTCCGATAATAACAAATAATCACTGATTAAATGCGTGGAAAACCGAGCAAACTTTGTCACCCTCAGCTGGCATTCATTTAAAGGCACATTCAGCAACTGTGGTATGTTCTATACACAAAATGACTAATTAATTGATGTGAGATGCGTAAATGCGTAGAGAGAAAAACAAACACTTATGTTACTGGAATCCAAATGAAGTACGACACAAGACAACCATAAAATAAAAACGAAAAATTCACCGAGCTTCTAGGTTGGTGGTGGGTAAGCTGTTTCCACTGGATGGCGTGTACCTGAAATCCAACCATCAGATCTAGGGCTGACTCTCTCTAATACTCCAAGTGGAACATTGTTTTTTATGAGAACCACAACAGCTCCCTCGTTAATGGTCGTTGTGTTTATTGTCCAGTTGATCCGGGACCCACGCGTTTGAAGGTATTTAGTAGGCATCTTGTAAGGGAAGTTGATCCAAAGTTGCGCCTACGGTGAGAAAATATGTGGGCGTTTAAGCTCTAGAAGACGAGGGATCATTACTCTATCCGAATAAAGGTCCACTATTCATCATGGATTAACTTGCATGAAAATACTCTTCAACTCATATATGACTACTTGATCTTCAATGTCGGATTCCCAGATCTCTCCAATTCAGGATACATTTGTTGGTTGATCTTCCATTCTTTTTCCATCTTCCATTGGAAGGTAATTCTTGCCCCACAATTAATTGGAATGATGCAAAACTGTAGACATCAATAAAGTTCGTTCCTCTGTCTGACGAAATAAAAAAGCACGGTCCCTTTTGTGGAAAGCATCATTTGTATTATTCAAGAAAACAAAATGTTGACAAGTCAGATTCTAGTTCTATGTGCACACAGCTTTTACTGAAAGGCACACGAACAAACATATGTATGCTTCGGTCAGGGTACGATGTCCTCTGCGGTGTTGCGATATGACAAAAAAAGTACCATCGCAGCCAACACCAGTGTGTTTCAACGCCCAATATTTTGTGTATAATAAGTTTCGGGTGGGAGCGAAAACGAATATTGCAGCTATGAATTTGTGTATGGATACGTGTAATCGCGTGTGGAATCCAATATTTTTGGTGTTGATGTGAGAGGAGGAGTTGTTGTCCTGGGAACTGATATTGATCGATCAAACAAATTTTCCTTTCAAGGGTAGCAGTAGGGGATGCTTCCGATCGAATGATAGCGCTTGTGCGTTGTAAAATCGACCCTGAGGATGCCTTACCTTCAAGAATGGGTCAAAATGACGGATATTGCTGGTAATTGGTAATACCTTCTGCATTTCTGAAATCTCATCTAGATGGATTTGCGCTTGAACATAGCAAAGCCTGAAGACCGGTGTGAATTTAGGGGCTATTTGCTAGCTGTCATTTTTGTCTGGCGGCCAAATACCAGTGACGTCAGGTGTTAAATTATATTAGAAATTTTTTTGATTTTAAAAAAAATCGAGAGTAATAAATGGCTGAGGATTTGGAATGGGAATGGGATGTTCAAACACAAAAAATTGGAAAACTCTAGAATGATATACCAAGAGACATTTGATCTGCCTTTAGATAAAAATCAAAACCGATCCTCAAAAATTTTTAGTCAAGTTGATATTTGATGAACATCTTACTGAAAGCTATATAAGGATATACCAAGAGATGATTGATTGGTAGGTCGTCTGAGGGGTAGTATATACCTGACGGGTTTCGACCTGCAAATCAATCATATCCTTAGTCCTTCCAGTAACACATAGACCAAAAATCAAATACGTTGGACATTTTTGAGGATGACTTTTGGATATTTTTCGAAATCTCGACAGTTATAAACCACCCCTTAGAAGGTCTGCGAATCAATCATCTCTTGGTATATCATTATATAGCCTTTCAGTAACACTTATACCAAATATCAATTTGGCTATACATTTCTTAGGGTGACTTGAATATTTTTCGACATCTCGACAGTTATAAACTATCCCTAAGGACTGCAAATCAATCATCTCTTGGTGTATTATATAGATATTATATAGCCTTTCAGTAACACGGACATCAAAAATTAACTTCGCTTAACATTTTTGAAGGCGACTTTTGCATGTTTTTCGAAATCTCGGACAGGTATTAACCACCCGTTACAAGCCCTGAAAATTTTTGGTTTTTAATTTTTTTTGGGGTGGGTTTCTGATTTTTTTCGAAATATCGATAAGTATTCATAAACTACCCATTCGACAGTCTGCAAATCAATAATCTTTCGATATAATATTATACAGCCTTTGAGTAACACATACGCCAAAAATCAACTCTGCTAAACATTTTTGAGGGTGACTTGAATATTTTTCGAAATCTTGACAACCATACACTACCCCGTAGATGGCCTAAATATCAATAATCTCTTGGTACATCATCATCAGTAGAACATTAACTTGACTAAATATTTTTGAGGATGACCTTTGAATGTTTTTCAAAATCTAGACAAGTATAAACTAACACTTAGTCGGCCAGCAAATCAATCATCTTTTGGTATATCATTA
Organism: Gonioctena quinquepunctata; assembly: GCA_018342105.1. Classification (NCBI taxonomy): domain Eukaryota; kingdom Metazoa; phylum Arthropoda; class Insecta; order Coleoptera; family Chrysomelidae; genus Gonioctena; species Gonioctena quinquepunctata. Next base: position 14,668 of record JAFIRS010004045.1, read on the forward strand.
TATAGCCTTCCAATTACACGGATACCAAAAACATTTTTTTAGAATACTACGTTTTAAACGGCCTGTAAATCAATCATCTCTTGGTATATCACTATATAGCTTTCCAGTAACAGAAATATCAGAAATAAACTTGCTGAACATTTTAGAGGGTGGTGTTGATATTTTTCGCAATCTCAACAGGTATAAACCACCCCTCACACGTCCTGCAAATCAATAATCAATCAAACTTAATGGATCTTGTGTGAGAGTCAAAATTCGTTCGAGTCGCGGTATAGTGACTAGGTGCTTGGGTGCAACTTTCGATTCTGTGCATAACAGATTCGCGAACGGTTTGGGACCTGGTATGCAAGTGCGTACATAAACGCAAATACAATATGCGTTAGTGGAGCTATCAGCCAAATCTACTAATATCCACCTTCAAATGAACAACTTTTCGTTCCAATCCCTCATGAACATATTGATTTGATTGTTCTTCGTGTTTTTCTTTGTTCTTTGTCGGATCTTCCGGTAAGTGTGGCGTATACCTATAACGAGTTGATGCCGAGAGATTTAACTCCAGTAGCATGATATTCTCATTGATAGGCTAGAAAACGTATTTTGCCTTTGCTTTTATGATCAAAACATGTTGAGTTGTGTCTTTGCTAGATTAGTCAAACTTATTTCTGCCCTGTGTTGTTATACGTAAACTCCATTCCTGTTCATCATACTTCACTCATTCCATATGTCCCTCTCCACTCTTCTCAATTCGCTTTCTGCCTTTGTTACTTCACCCGCTCTCTAGACACATTTCAAGTGAATATTTCCATTTTTAGTGAAATATATCCATTTCTATTTTTCGTTTTCTTCAAGCGGCTTGAAACTAAAAGGGAGAGAGGAAGAAACGGAAAACACAACAGGGGTATTTGCCGACAAGCCGGGCGATAGAGAAGCCAATCATTTCAACATATCCTAAGAAAACTGAAGCCAAACACAGTTGATTCATTGTCCATCACGCTAGTCCATTGATCTGCGGATGCATGAACTACATTTTTGTATAGTCTAATCCCAATTGGAACGGCAATAAAAATAAGAGCACTACGAGGAGTGTACATATGCACTGCCCGGCTAATGGGAAATTTATATACTACCAGTGTTTTTACTTTCAAAGCGTTCCACAATCATAAAAAAGTTCTGGCGTATGACCCCAGTTGCCCCCAGATTATTAGTAAAGGCGATATCAAATATATTTGAGTAATAAAAGCTCGGCTTGCTGGATTGGACACCTGTTATCTGAAGCCGCATGCTCTCCTCAGTTCACAATATTCCTTAATCAGTGCCGTGTGTTGGTGAGGTTAGGTATTATCCATTGAAAATAATTTTATCAATATGGCTTTCTGGAGACCTTTCGAAACAAATAATAAAATTCAGTTGAGATAATATGTGTCTACTTTTACATGGGGTGATCAATTGCTATGATTATAAGAATAAGTAACTGAAAAAATACCACTGAAAAATAATATACCGACGCCTATGTCAGGCGGCAATTACAAAGAGAATTCCTTCCCGAAACTTTTTATGTCGGTCCAATTGGGATTAGAAATACTATAAGCCTTTATCGGATCAGTTTTTCATCAGTTTTTTTATTGCTTTATTTAACGTCGGCCTATTTCTGCGACCAGGGCTAAACACCGACGTCGGTTAGCACACTCCCCCCAACCGGAAATTTCGCCGAATCATCTGTTTTTTAACGACCTCAACATCAATGAACTCGGGACCGCCATCTTTCTGTGAGTTTCCATATAAACCAATCAACAAGGAGTTTTTTTTTTAATTTTAGTTCATGGCCTTAGTGAATAAATTGAAATAAATATGCTTTTATATTTTTCCAAGCTGTTCTCAATCAATAAAGGATCATAATCTACTTGGTTGATCGTACAAAACCTTAATTCCAGACAATATGGAAAAACTCGATCGAAAATTATGCATTAACAAAAAAAACAATAGTAATATCAATTTGTATGTTGCTATCGAATCATCTGAAACTTTTTTTCACTGAAGCAGAAAATATGTTGCGGAACCAAAAAATATTTTGCCATGAGAAATATTTCGTGAAGGGTCCCAAAAGTATGTCGCAGAGGACGTACCAAAATCGTTATGCTAATGCATAGAGCTGAAACGTTGTCTGGACGAATATTTCTGTGCATTTTTGTTCAAATAGTAAACCTAACTACAGACAAAATCATCATAGGTATGTCGTATGTGGTCTGCTTGGATTTCGAAGATACGAAAAAGTAACTCTATCGGGTGTTGAAAATTAAACAATAATTCTAATTCGAAAATCCCCCTTCCCTTTGTTGAAATTTTCAGCAATTTGGATAATTATCCGTGAATTTGTAACAATGAAAAGTAAGTGATGTCATGCCGTTTTTTAGCATCTTTGAGGCAGGTCATATTCAAATGCTAAATAACAAGAAATAATATTTTCTAGATTTTTTCAATTAACACAATTCACAAATTAAAAGAATTCAGAAGTTGATTTCAAAATTCATTGACAGATTCGAGTTCTACGGATGATTCTTAAAATCATTTTGGTAAATCACTAAAAATAGATTTAATTAAGAGTCGAGAAACTATAACCCGGCTACTGTAAAAACTCTCACTGGGAAGTTATATATCCTCTCTCATACTTTAGTCAACGAAAATAACACATTATTTGCATGTTGAAACATCTTTACAAAAAAAGTGTGAGTTATGCTTCGCACAATGAATGTTCCATAGCAATGCAACTAGAGTTTAATGAAGATCCGGATAACTTTATTATTAGGTAATGAGATCAATTTCTCTGTTTTGTTTATTTTTCTTTGGGGTTCATTTTATCTATTGCTTCTTTTTTTGGGTATCGTACATATAACCCTCATAAGATCTCTCAGTGTCTGTCTGACGGCACGAGCATTTTCCTCTCTGAAAAATTTGGGGAAGAATGTTTGGTATAGAAGTTTTTTCTTTGTAGCTTAGCTATTTGAAAGGGTTGGTTATGAGGATTCGAATACTATTTTTTCAGAATTTGTTTATTACTAGTTATGAAGATATTTTGCTTTAAAATATGTTTTCCCTTCTTCCTATATATCCGAAACTACCACAGCTAAAATTGTTTCAAAAATCTGGAAGCGAATACTATAGCGATGAGTCTGGGTCTTATGGTTTTTGAGAAATATATAATATTTTATCAACACAAAATATTTATTCAACGACCGTCTAGGGAAGGCTAAAATATGGTTAATATGGCGATTTGAGGAGTTTGGAAGAGTTATGTGATTCCTACATACGTATGGCGTGGTAAGACAAAACATGTTGAGCAGATAAGTTTCAGAGAGAAAAAAATACGCTATTCTTTCAGAGATAATAAAATCAATAATACTACGGAACCCACAGTACAATACTTACACTCGCAAATTTATATTTCAGGTGATTAGGAGGTTCTGATTTTTTGCAAGTTTTTTTCTCAACTTTCCTCATAAATGAATTCCTACATTGAATAATTTTTCATTTGATATACTGATTTTTATTTTTGTGGACTCAATCTCTCCCTCCCCTCCCATTTATTTCAGTATTGACCCCAGTATGAATTTCTCTTCAGTTTTTTTATCGATGCACTTGTAAGATCAAAAGTAAAACAGATTTTCCGATCATTTCTGAAACACTTTTATGATTTACACAACTTAGATTTTTTCTAATAAAATGTTATTTTATTTCAGTCTAAATATTCGTTTCATCACGTTTATAGTCATTTATGAAGGAAACAATTATTTCAAGGTTGTGAAATAGACTAGAGTCTAGCCTGTGCAGCAAAACATTCACTACAGTTAAATTTTTTCAAGGCCCAATCAACAAATGTTTTTCTTGAGAAGTTCCAAATATCTTTTTATTTATTATCCTGGCAGACGCAAATCTTTCAATCAAAATAAACTTATTTGATTGAGATACATGACAAATATTAATTGACCTTCCAACAAAATTTAAGTAGGACGCCTAACCAATATATTATCTGAATAGGTATGAGATACTTGTAAAACATTCCCACTCGGGCCGAGTATATGAATAATTCTTACCTGCTGAAAATATGTTTCTTGCTATTTCTCGTAAATATGTTCCTTGAATTCCAAGTTTCACTGCTACACTGTTCAAGAATTCACAGCACAACAAACACTGAATCGAGTTCGGTTCGTTTCATTTTCTTCTACAGCGCATTTTGATCGCGTTGAGTGACGATTTTTACGTCATCATTCTGGCAGCCTCTACTTCGAAATAATTTGGTATTGATGGTTTTGAGATTTACAGGATAGGATAGTTCGATTTATACACATTGAAAGAGCGCATTCGAATTATGTTTGATTCTGTTATTGGTATACACTGGAATGATTGTACCCGACAGTTAATCGGAAATTAGTAGATTCGTAGAATAGCGAGAGAAAAAAATATTTCGTTAAAAGTAGGTACTCATGTAGAAACTTCACCATTTAGACCATGTCCAAATGGGATTGTTGTAAGCAAAAATATTTTTTAACTGTTATCTTTCCCTAAAATATCCTATCCATTTGGTATATCTATTGGGAATCAATGTGAAAACAAATGTGAAAGTTAATGATGTCCTGCATACATCACTTGAATATTCTGCGAAGGCGCCAAGTTACAACTTGAAATATATTTCCAAAATAATACGCATAGGTAAGTACTTGAAATAACAAATAAGTAACACAAATTCAAGGATGACTTCTTCGACTATATTAATTATAGTACCAGTGAGTTCAATAGACTATGAAAATATTGCTTCTCAGTAAATTCGTAATTACAGTCTATCCCAAATAACCCAGGTAACACAGATTTCTCTGCGAGATCTCTGAGAGGTTATAATTAGGATCTTATGCGAACTCGTATTGCGAAGTCTCGGTGATCGCTATGTGCTGTAACTAAACGAAATCTCACTGGTGTCCCCAGGAGAAATATTGGAGTCCTCATATTCCATTTGCCAGGTTCAAACTTATTGCGAGTTCCTGAAGAAATTCCGAACGTAACCTGAATAAGAAATTCTTATTGCGAAATCCTGAAGTTATCCCGAATGTAACCAGAACAAGAATTCCTCAAAGCGAGTTCCTGAAGTTATCCCGACCGTAACCTGAATAAACATTCTTATTGCGTGTTCGTAAAGATATCCCGGATGTAACCAAAACAAGAAATTCCCTCTACCAGTTCCTAAAGTTTTCATTTAACAGCGATAGCATTTGTTCTTTTTTTTGCGGAACCAACGACATGGAAGTAGGTATTCCAAATTTCATTTATTATACATATACATATTCAAAACTAAACTCGTGTGCAGAAGACGTTTGAATAAATCAAAATGAAATTTTCGTCTACGGCAGAAATCGTCTTTAAATTAAGGAGTTTCATCGTTCCGCCGTACGTACCGCCCCTTTGTTAGATTGAGGTTAGGTTATTGAAAATGAAGACAAATCCTAAATTCAAACCAAAGCATACATTTGTATGGATTGATATCGAAGCACAGAATTAACCTGTTAATATCAGGTTATTCTCCAGATCAACCTGTTAATTTCATGATATGATTACAACACAAAACGAAGCAAAAAAAGAAGCCTGAACGTCTTCAAAGAATCGGAGTTCAACCTATTTTTGTTGATTCATACAATTATAACTACAACAAAGAAAACGGATTGTGTTTCTAGTCGGTTATTCACAATGAAATAGGAAATAGTGCTTAGCAAGTTATCCAGGGCATCTTGATGGTAGTACTCATCTAAAGCAGTGGTCTTGAACCCCCCCCAAAATCTTCCCACAGATTCGCAAAATCTGATGATTTACGAAAATGAAGTAAGTATCAACTGCTAACATTTGAGCAATGGAATTAAAAACACCATAACCCAATGAGAAGTCACTCTACATAAGTTTTAATATTTACTTAAATGGTATTGATGGAAATATTCAACTTTTTCGAAAGTAAATATTTGAAGCAAAAATAATCTTCTGGAGACTTGAAATAACATTTCATTGATTTCAGTAACTTTTTGAAGTAAAACTTCTTTACGCACGCTTGACTTGGGGAGTAGGCTGGTGAATGCGTGACAAGAGCGTTACGAAAAGTGTGATCGGGCGAGGCGAACGGTCTCGACGCACGCTTGACTTGGGAAGTAAGCTGGTGAATGCGTGATGAGAGCGTTACGAAACGTGTGATCGGGCAAGGCGAACGGTCTCGACAATGGAAAATAAATAGTTCGAAAGTGCCCAGTTGTGTGCCTCCTACAACCGAAGTTTTTTTACAATGACCTCTTGTTTTTTTAAGGGGAGAAAGAGGTCTCGCCATCACCCTTGTGGTCAGCGATCACAGTCCTCTCACAGACAGAAGTCTGTTTGCTGAAGATGAGTGTTGGAAGAGTGAAGTAAATGAGAATCATTACGATCTGTTGAACGAGCAGGGTTGCCTTGATACATAACTCCCTGGAGGCTTAACAGAAAGGACATTTAAGGACATTTTCAGGATGAGTGTGTCTTACAGTGTTCAAATGTTTGTTTCTGGCTATATGACCTCTATCCAAATATCCAGCATTTCATTTAGAATTTTGGCTAACCTCGCCATAAGTCTGGCTACTTCTGAAAGCTCATTTTTTACTTTGAGCTCTAAAAAATTGGCTAGGAGGAAGTGTCGAAAAGGAGGAGGCTTAGCCCTTCTAAATATATATCCCGACTCTCTGAAAGGAATATACTTCGTTTTAGTTTGTGATTGAGGTTCCTGTTAACTCTTTATTTCATAAAAAAATATTTCCATATGCATAACTTGTTTTATTGGTAAAGTTGTCATTGGAACTGTACTCGAGCCTTGGGCTGCGACTGCGCCTGCCTGACAGTTCATAAAACTTGAAAAACACTGATTTTGATTTTCTGGTATAGTATTTCTAATCCCAATTGGACCGACATAAAAAGTTTCGAGAAGGAATTATCTTCCACACGACTGAACTTTTTTATGATTGTACCAGGAACGCTTTGAAAGTCAAAACACTGGTAGTATATGAATTTCCCATTTACCGGGCAGTGCATATGAACACTCCTCGTAGTGTTTTTATTTTTGAAGGAATAATCAGAATTAATCCAATATGATCATGGGTCATATTAAAAAAAAATCTAACCGCTGTAGATTGAAGTGACAAGGATATGCCTATTATACTCTAGATGAATTCTATCAGGACTCATCCACCTCTCTCTCCACCACTCTCATCTTTAAGCAAACTGTGATTTAGAACTTTTTTCATTATCAGATGTTATTGTTATTCGTTGATTGATTGATTTTATCCATATACAGGTGTATACGGATAAAATCAATCAATCATCCTATACTTATTTAATGGTACTGTTCATTATTGTAACTTTGAAACTATGCTTTGTCAATGAGAAATTCATTTCTTCGGACAATTAAGTATATTTCTCTCTCTCTTTGTCTCTATACCAATGTGGTCTTTTTAATGAATGAATTTGATTTGAAAACAATATTTCAAACAACAGATTAAAGAACACAAAAAAGATTCACTACCTGCCTACAAAAAAAATTTAACAAATTTGATTCCGAAAATGATTGAAATCAAGAAAGATAAATTCAACATCAACAAAAGAACAGATATTGACAAACTTCACTAGTCATTTTGAACTCTCAACTCTAAGGCCCGATTTCACCAACCTCTTTAAACTAGTTTTGTTCAAATTAAACTTAGATTAAGCTTTCTACACGTCATATTGGATTTCACCAGGAACTATAACCCGCGTTTAGTTCTAACCGGCGTTTCCACTTAAAACGGGCTGAATTTGGCCAGTTATGAAGTTAAACGACGTTTAGTTCATTGGTTTCGTGCACGTTTGACAGATGGTTGACATTGGAGGTAAAACAACCTTACTTTTCCGATTTGTTTATGTTGGAGAATTGAACATTTTTACCTATTTCAAAAAGAATTCAGTAGTTGGATTACATGTGTTATTGTTTAATTCGTAGATGATCATGCCTTCATATTGTTCTTTTGTGAAATGCAATAAAAATGCATCAAAAGACGGTCGAATACGATTTTTCAGGTAAATTGTACATGTTTGTATTTTTGGCCCTGTTATCAGAATTCCATCTGCTGTTGTAAGAAATAGAAAACATTGTGAAATCTCCCAGAGAAGGCAAGCGGCCTAGATACATGCCATCAAACTAAAATACTGGTCTGATAAGTTAACGAAATATGGTAGAGTTTGTTCCAGACATTTTCACTCTGGTAAAGGAAATATGTTGTACCAATTTATTCAAGTAGCTGGGTGCCGAATGAAGTCCAAAGAAGGAATTTATTGGATGAATTATATTTTCACATTCCAACTTGAAATTCATTGTAGAAGATATTGTCACTTTTATCAAGTTTCTTCAAAAACTAAACTTTGAACACCGAACACCCACAAAAATATCACAAAACATGAGCCAAACACGAAAGTTATCGGTTGTCAATTTTTAGGTTATATTGTCACTTGGCTTTGGCTCCTCTACAAAACAACGAAATATATGCAAAAATGACAGAAACGTACATATTTTACTATGTTGCCAGCTTTTGACTGTCCTTAAACTAAGTTTCAATAAACTCGGTTTAGCTTTCGTCTGTTTGTGTCGGTGAAACTGGATCGAGGTTTATCAAGATTAAAATCTGAATTTAGTGAGAACAGAGTTTAGTAAAACGCCGTTTATATGTCTTGTGGTGAAATCGGGCCTTACTAATGTATTTGATATCCCTCGAAATTATTGATATATTTTTTTATCTGAGTGTATGTTACAAATGTTTTAATCCTTTTCCACGATTATCGTTAAATACAATAACCGAAATGTTGGGTTGAATTAAAATATCTCCGCTCTTATTCGGACCCTCCTTTCACGAATACTTGAACTTGATATTTGAAAAGTGTCTTATGAACTGTATTCCAAACATTTTCTATGATTGTACAAGGAAATTATACCATATAGAAAATATGAGTGAATTTTGTTAAAATTGTGTGTATATGCTCTATATATGAAAGATTGATTTCTCCCAAAGTCTTAAATTTCAAGTTATCAATAGGCTGCATGAAAGTCAACATACAATAACTAGCATGCACATATACTCATATCATCAAGTATAAAAACAGCTCATGTGTAAATTTGACAAATATTGATTGGATCAGGGACATCAGAAACTTCATTTCAGTGAAAGACTGTGTTTTTGACTATGTTCTGTAAGGTTTAATTTTTTTTCTTTCAGATATTGGCACCAGAAATATTATCTGTGTACCTCTAGTGACTCAACTGAAAGCTGCATGAAAACCACTCAGGATTGATTATGATCACGATCTGTCGTGATGGATCACAATTGATCTGGACTGACTACGTCTGATCTGTCAGCTATTGAATGTCAGAGGTGGTTCCCGGGTATCTTCAAAATTAGCCCTTAGAGGGAGAATCTTCCCAGCTACAATCCAAATATCCCCAGAATAACGATAACTATTAACATTTTAGAATACCTTTTCCTAGCAGGCTCCACAGATTCCTCTGGCAGAATGGCACCAAATTGTGGCAAATTGTACTACAAAAAATTAAATTATTACTATCTCTATAATAAGTAACAAGTTATACAGCATGTGAGTAGCATCTCTCTCTGCATAGAAAATTCCCTTTAGGTATTTATAAATTGAAGATATATATATGATTTTGAAATTAAATATATTTATGAGATATTTAAAATCAATTTAGGCAGAACAAGAACATCCATAGAGTCCCCATGAAATTTGTATGAACATAAAATAGTGTTTCAAAACTAATCTAATGTTGGTAAAGTTTTATTCAAATTAAAATTAAATTATAAAAATGTGTGTATCTTTTTCAAATGTCTGTGTCTTTATGCCTTTGTATGCAAACTTTTTCAGAGACCCAAGCTGAAGATTGTAATTCTAATGACAATATCGATTGGTTGTTGACCAAACATCGTTAGCGGAAGCTTTTTTTTCTTATACTGGCTTTATTTCAATACTTAGAACTCTCAAAATGTGTAAGGCTCTATTTAATTTGCCGAAAAATCGTTCAAGTGAATGAAATCCAGTACAAGTTGTTATTTTCATCGAATATTGTTGCATATGAGAGTTTGTCAAAACAATTTCAAAGTTTCTTCGATTTGGATCTGTCGCTTAAGATACTCATGAGATGTTTTGTTGGTATCAAATTCGATATTTTGAACAAATACAAAGCGTAATCTCGCAATATAGCGTCATGCAAGTTTTAGGTTGAAGTTCACTCCACTTTGCAGTAATCGTTATTAGGTTTTTACGTGTTACGTTGGTCATCATGGGATTAAAATATTATCTTAAGCGACAGAAACAGAATCGTAACCGACAAGATTTTCTAGCATTTACGATCATCTGTCAGTAGCGTATTGTCGTAAATGTACCCCGTAGAGTACATTATTTGATTTCATTTTTGAACTGGTCAAGGTAATGTTATTTTTTGGAACATGCCTTGTTTTATTGTGTCAAAGTTTCAATGTAAAAAAGACTAAGTTCCGATTCATAAAAAGAATCTTCTGATGGTTTGATCGGGGAGTTAGTTTTCAGTCGTGCCGTAATAAAAGAGATTCATTCACTTGAAAAACATTTCTATAATAACAACTATTCAAATTTTGTCATTTTGTGTCACATGAAATAATTTCACCCAATCATGTCAACATTACACTGATAATTGCATTCATTGCAATTATCAATCACTATGACAACACGATTGAGTTTGACAACTCCATTCCAAATAAATTTCGAAATGTCACGTTTTGGCAATGCGAATGTTCAAAGTATAAATGCGCTAATCAAAGAAAAAATTCACAGAAATACAACCTACAGTCACAAATACATTTGGGAAATATTTATGGAATTTTGGTGTGAACGAGAATATGAATTGAATGAACATAGAAGCTTAGAAGAATTGGCGTTGATACTAAAAGATTCGGCGGTCAATATGAGAAAGAAAGACGTGACCGAATTTGAAGAAGCAACGGTGAAGACAATGTGGAACGTTTCGTGCAAACTTTTGCAAGAAAAGTACTATAATGACTATAATATTATGATTGACTCGTTTAACAATATCGTATTTAAACCAGCCCGAGATGCCCGCGATGCAATCAGGAAGAAACTACAAGCAGATCCATGTAAACGTAAGTCCAGTTCAGTTTGGTTAAATTTGTCTGAAGTTAACAAAATAATATTGCCATGGGATGAAAATACTCCTGAAGGTCTTAGCGTGAATTTTAGCATATTGCTGCTGTAGAATTAGCGTGGCGAGGAGGAGAGGCAGTGGCTTGTCTGGTGATTTTTTTTCAAATCGAGAAAAATAACGATGACTCTCCAACAAATCATTGAATACAATCCGGTGTTCAGTAAAACGTGCCAAGGTGGTTCTAAAAGTAGTAAATGGTTGGTTTCCAATAGTGAAAGGCAAAGCTGTCCTGTACGTCTTTTTCATAAACTGATATCAAAACGAGGTGACAATATTACCTCACCACGACTGTTCTTAAAACCAAATCGACACTGGAAAAATGAAACTGACAAATGGTGCGATAATGAACCTGTTGGAAGAAATACAATTAATGGATGGACTAAATCTGCTGCTGAGGCAACTGGCTTGAATATAAAGGACAAAAAGAAAACAAATCACTCGAATGGATCAACTGCTGTTAGCGAATTGGCAAAAAGTGGTGTAGAAGAACAACAATTGCTGAAAATTACTGGTCGAAATTCAACAAAACCATACTTAATTCTCGATCAAGAACACCACAACAAGATCATAAATATTATGCGTGGTAATAGATCTTCTATAGTAGAGAACAGCAACGAATCTAATGTTTAGTTAAATTTTAATAATTGTACAGTTGGAAATATTCGGAACCAATATCTCTCAGGAAGACTTATTGGGGTTCCAAGAAATAACTGTTACGTACCGAGAAAACTTCAATAATGCAAATACTTAAACTCAAAATATATATAAATTCAAATATGTAAAAACTCTTTGACAGCCTCTCCTCTCTCTTCTGTCTCAATGTCTCGTCCCAAAAACAGAAATAATATACTAGGGAAAATTGTTACCATTCGGTCATCCTGTCGTATGTTTGTCCTCAAACATATTCGTCGAATCTAATTGGTTTCTTCACATTTCGTTTTGGTCTCTCCTTCTTCTCAATAACTCCATCCATTTCATCATCACTACTTGGGAACCATTCTTCATCATTCAAGGTTTCATTATCTGAAGCATCAGAACTTCTCCCAGATAAAACAGTTTCAGTAATACCCGATTTTTCGTAAACCTCAATGTTTGAAATTTGGGTTTCTCCTGTTTGTTCTTCGTCCGAATTATCTTCTTCATCATGATTTCTATAAATTTCCATCTGCGAGATATGTGCAATTCTAACTTTACAATTCCCACCATCTCCTTTATTCAGTTTCTCCAGTTTATAAATATGCCCCGGCAATTTTGCAATGACTGTGAACGGACCACGATATTTCAATTGGGTTTTCGTTGGTTCACCTGTAGCTTTTGGACTCGCTTTTATAGCTACAATATCCCCAATATTGTATTCAACTCCATCATATCTTTTCTTATCATAGTAAATTTTTGTCTTCCCCTGCATTCTACGAACTTTTTCTTTGGCTTCATTTCTTATTTTTTCATGTGTCCGAATATCCTCTTTCCTTTCTACGAAATTCGCCATAGCTGCTTCTTCGAAAGTTGGCTGGTATCCATACAAACATTTGAATGGTGTTATTCCAGTTGTTTTATTGATAGATGAATTCATTTTCCTCTCCTCAGAAGGAATAATTTTGTCCCATTTATCGTTCCTAAAATCCAATGAAGTTACTACTACTGGAACGATATATTTCATTCTCATCTCTGCCATTCCATTGGCCTGTGGAAATTTTGCTGCAATCAGCTTATGTTCAATATCATACTTCCTGCAAAAAGTTTCGAAATTGTCACCAGTGAAAGCTGTTCCCTGATCAGTCATAATAGTCTTTGGGGTACCGTAATTATTTATGAAGGATTCCATTTGTGTTACAGTTTCTGTGGCAGTTGAACTCCTTGTTGGGGTATATCTGATAAATTTATTCGTTCATGCTCAACAGATTGTTCATCTGTACAATCCAACTTCTTTCCAGATATATGAGAAGAACGAGCTTGAAATTGGCCAAACTTTTGATATGATTGACTTTTACTTATATTAGATTTACTATAAATTCTTTCGAATCGTATGATTTCATGTAGAAAATCATCAAATTTATCGATTTTTGCAGCAATAAGACCTGGTATGATATCTTTATTAGCTAAACCAATTAAAATTTGTTCTTTAGATTCTTCAAAATCATACCCAAGATTTTGGCAAATCATTACTTTATCATGAAAATAAAAAAAAACAGGTTCTGACTTACCCTGTATTCTCTTTTGCATTTTCTCCCAAAGTTCATCTTTGCTGATTTTCAAGTCAAATGTTTTAGTAAATCTACTTTTGAAGTCGCTAAAAGTTCTGATTTCCGCAGCCTCTCAAGTTTGAATATTTCCGGCCATTTATGAAGCAAAGCTGTACATTCCACCGTTTTCAACCAGTCCATTCCTTCTTCCCCAGACTCTCGCCATCAAAGTTCTCGATGCTGTGACTGAAATCGGGCATTACCTGAAACTGAGTTTGAACCTGGGTTTGTGTTTGCTTCTCCAATAACCTGAGGAATTTCTCTTCACTGGCAAGTCTTGATTCTTCCCTCATCTGCATCATTTCCATGAATTTTTGCATCAAATTCATTTGATCTGAACCTGTGACAGTATCTGCTTCAACGTTCATTGTCACTTTTTTTAAATGTCAGTATTTTCAAATTAGAATTTTTCTTGCCAATTTGGTTAACGAAAATTGTACCGCCTACTATATTTTTTTTTCTATTCAGCGTTCTGCTCCGCTTCTCTGGAACTGCTACTCTTGACCACTTCTGATTTATGTTGGAAATATTCGGAACCAATATCTCCCAGGAAGGCTTATTGGGGTTTTGGGAAAATTGTTATCAGTACTTCCACTAACTTTACTTTTGATAAATAAATGAATGTTTCATTGTGTTGAGTTATACATTTTTTTGTCAAAAAAATTTCTGCCGAATATTCCTTGGACATTGACAAATGCCTCATAATTTCATGAAAAATTTCTCATGCTCGTTGCTTGGTAACAGCCCCCAGCCTTCGGCTTCGGGCTGTTACACAATAGATTTCTTCTCAAATGGCCTTTTTCGGATCATGGAAACTTCCACGAAGGAATGAGAAAAGGTAGGAGAGTGGACTGATGTCTCTAGATGATGAATTAAATTGAGGGGATTGGAAAATGTCCCCGATGACATTGTTCCATTAAACTTTCCGATACAAACTATTACCAAAAGCCATTCACTGCCCATCTCTGCCGGACTATTACCTCTCTAAAAACCTTCTGACATGAACAAAATCAGAGAGTTCATTGTAGATATCATAAAATCTGTTGATGAAGTTGAGAAATCGATGAATCTTGCTCTGCGACAGTCTAGGCTGCTTCCAGCTATCTTAGAATGACTTCGCCGGAAAAGGTGAGTCCTACTAACAAAGATGAGGGGAGAAAAAAATAATCTAAATGCTTTTATTTTATTTTGCAGTAACACCCCGCATGAGATAATCGGAGAAGGAGGGCGATCTAAACCAAGCAGTTATTCGGAAGAACAAGGCCCACTCCCAAGATCGATAAGGCTAATGACTATGATTAGGATGATTATCACTTTTTAATAAACACATGAATTTCACAAGTAAGCGTGGACTTTTCATTCAATGAAGATATATTGATTTTGGCTACTGAATTCCGAACCGTCCCATAGGGTCCCATAGTTCTTTGGAAGAAAATATCCACCATATCTGGAATTTTCCAATACTTTTAGTCAGAAGACTGTCATATCATGGGAAAAATTTCATACAAAATATATATAATATAAAAAATAAATATAAAAGTAATGATAAAATTATTTGATTTTATAGTTACTAGATACATTACAATCACAAGTTGAAAAAAATTATTACAAAATGGTCCAATAGTCTCAAAATGGCAGCTGTTGAAAAACTTCGCAATATTTCATTTCCATACCCAATATCGGCAAACTATAAGTCGTTTGATCTGACAAATTTTACCAGTTTTTTTTTTCTTTTAGATGTACACATAAATAACAAATAGGTAGCTGTAAATTATCATTCATGAAATCTACCTTTACGACTGGCCACGCCATCGTTTTTTCAATGTCATATTCTGGTTCAGCGACCTCAAAAACCCCTATAGCATCAATTTGGGTAAAATTTTCCTAACAAAATTGTTTTTCATTGTTTGAACAATTAATAAACAAGCAGGGCACGAATATAAGTTTATAACTTTTTTCTGCAAGCAATTTCTAAGTAATATCAAATGGTTTTAGGAAAATCCATGGAGTCCTCCAGGATTCCAAAATAATGCATGATTTTAAGCTATTTTTACTCCGCTATATGAAGGTTATTTGAGTTCTTGCGATAAGATAGTCGTGTTGTCTGCCAAAATAGTGATCACCTCTCAATTTGTCAAAAAGCTAAGAGGTTCTTTCACTCAGAAAGGATTTGAACCAATTGAAGCTTCGTCCTCTGAAGCTGTAGAGATGAAGCTTATGTAACACTCAAAAGCTTTAGATATGTCGCAACACTTCCTTCAGACTAGAATATAGATTTTTCAGAAAGCGAAAGAGATTGCATCTCCCGTACTTTTATTGGTTTGAAAGTTCAATTAAGTAATTGTATGTAATTTACAGCACTTCATAAAATCATTATCCGCTCCATCATGAGATTTTTATCATGAGCAAACAGGGACAGAAATACATAAGTACCAACTCAGTGGAGCTCTATCAATAGAAAATTAACCATAGAAAATGAATTGGTACGGTTCATAATTAGAATTATTTCTGAACCCTCTCGAAAATTCTATAGAACACTCAGGGTTATTATATATACAATACTGACAATATATGATAACCCTGACATAAGTACATGGAATAGTTTGTTCTAAAATATGTTACATCGATCGATCATCCTCAAAATATTTCACAACGAATTGACATAACCTTAAAGGCGACAAAAGCACAATCACAGAACGGATCAGGAGACACAAATCACAAAAACACCCTGTATGGTATGAAATTGCAGTTTACTGAAGAAACGACATCGGCGCCATCTGAAACTCTAGATAACTCCCTTCATCAAGTGGGCTGTTGTCCCCCAGTTTGTCCCAATATTTTACAGGTATAAGTGAATACACCATGTTTTTAGACATCTTACTTTGGATATAGGATACTTCAAAATTAAAGAGGAAATTTCTTTGGAAATTTCTGAAAAATACAGAAAAGCCATCGGAGCACTGTTGTATAGAGCTGTAAACACAAGACCAGACATATCAGTGAGTACTTCAATCTTGAGTAGGAAAGTGAGTCAGCCAACAGAAAGAGATTGGACAGAGGTGAAACGCATTTTGAGATACCTTAAAGGTACACGAGATATGATAATGCAATTGGGAAAACGTGGTATTTTTGAAAATATTCTCCATGGTTATGCTGATGCAGAGTGGAGACACACGAGATAGAAAATCAAATACTGGATATATATTCAAGTATAGCGGTGGATTGGTGAGCTGGAGAAGCAAGAAACAAGACTATGTATCACTTTCATCAACAGAAGCAGAAGTCATAGCTTTATCAGAAGCATGTCAAGAAGCAATGTGGCTGAAGCAATTGTTGAAAGATTTTGGAGAAGTGATAAAAATAAAAATATTTGAAGACAATCAAAGTTGTATAAAGATGTTAGATTCAGAAAGAATAAGTGACAGAACCAATCACATAGACACAAAATACATCTATGCCAAAGAAATGAAGAAAAAGAATGAAATAGTTTTTGAATATTGCCCAACTAATGGAATGGTTGCTGATATACTAACGAAACCATTGGAAGTTAACAAGATAAGAAAATTCAGAGAAATGATGGGTTTGATTTCTTCAGATTGAGAAGGGGTGTTGGAAACAATATTGAGAAATCACTTTGTATATTTTGTTTATACATCATAGTTGTTGTATGTCATATTTGAGTTGTTGATTAAAAAATGAAATTATTCAGACAAGTATATTTTTCTTCGTGAAATAGTAATTTCAACAGTTACAATCAATGTACGAAAAGAAAAGAGTCAATTGATAAATTTTGCTCGTTTAATTTTCACATTGATATAAACAACTTTTTTCACTAGTAATTACAATAATCTGAAAAAGATGCATGAAATATATTTTTATTCATGTAATACACATTCAAAATAATTTTTTAAAACGTAAACGAACAATATGAAAAATATGTGAAAATGTATGTATATATAAAAGAAAACAATATTTTCAATACTTATATGTTTTCATATTTCTTCAATATTTATTAATATCTCTTTATTATTTTTGTTTATTCGTGTAATTTACTCCTACCCCAGACATGTAAGTTTTAATTAAATTTTATTTGTGAAAATATTCAATCACCTCTAATTCGATAGAGTACTGATTTGTTGTCACTGCTGCTTGGCTGATCACTTTGGCATGTATGCTGGAATAATCAATTGTTTTTACTTCCCGCACCTGACTCGAATGCACCAATGCGGCTCCTTTTTTCACGGACTGATTTTCGAAAAGGATGTCACTTGAAATGGGTAAAAACCCAATTGCAAACTCTTTTCAATTTGACAATAAATCACATGTAAACACTACGATGACTGGCGAATAACATATTAGCAGTGAACCTGTCAGTAGGTTGAATGTGGTTTGCATACTTCTCGTCTCAATCTGCACTTCATTCATTACTAGGGCAATTTCCGAAACCGGGGCACAATTTAATTCAAAGGTTATACATGCCGAATCACAATGCAACTGGAGTTTTCACGTTTGTATCAAACAAATTCAAACTGTTGCACTTTGAAAGCACTCTATTTATCACAGGGGCAAATACGGATAATTTGCGCCCGATTCCGCCATTGGGGCGCCACTTATAAAGGTGCTCCAAGTCCATATGCACTCATACATAAGTTGGTAGCGCACCTTTCAAACAGTCTCTTAGCCAAGTCACCAACCAGAACAAGCACATCAATCCAGTAACAGCCATCTATTTGCCAACAGCTTTGATCCATCTCAAACAAGCCATCAAACACCTCCTATTGGAACATAGCTTTTACTCGGTAGATGAATTTTTGTCAAGTGATCTAACAGAATATAATATTCCGTAAACACCACGATAAATGAAAACACCCATCTTTCTACCTCAAACTCGATATTTCAAACATAATTTGTTATGTGTGTATATATGTTGTTATATTCACAATATTACCATGAGAAGATAGTTTACACCTTACTCAAACATATGTTTAACGATAATCTGTTGTGTAAACCATAATTTGCTGTGTATGTATATTTGTTTTATTTTTTATTTGTTATGTTCACAATAATCTTATATTATGTTATTTTAACTACGGACATGTTCCAAACTTCTTGACGTGTGTAATGAAAGAAATATTCAAAAACACCAATAAATTCTATTCTATTCTACGCTCTTTATGTTGAATAGGATATAATCAACATGAGGTGCTTTTTGGGGGCCAATATTTCAATCATTTCTCCCACGATATTTTCGTATTTTTGTCTTCTGAACATAATTCTGAAATCCAAACCTGGCGCTCTAAATGACATTCAGAGACTCAGCTCTCTCTCTCCGCATTTCGGGATGATAACGAATCAAATCATTTTTGATTTCATACATTTATTTTGAAGGATCGAATAAGATGTGAAGTTATGTTTGTATTCATAACCTCGATAAGTTGGAAGACAAATCGTATTGGTGTCCAGGATTCTATGAACGTAAAATTTGGGTTAATGAAAATCGTTGGAGACTATAAATTTACCCAAAAATTGAACTATATATATTTCACAACCAAAACTTCTAGGGCCAGGGTTCGATTTGAACTCTAGATGAATTAACCAGTAGTTAGAAAATGGAATATATGAACTGGCAACACATTGTAACCTCTGTCGTTAATTCATTTGAAGACAAACAGAAGCCTTAGAGTTCGTTTAGGAAAATTATTGTAGTAAAAGTTTTCCATATTCATTTTATAAACCTTTAAAATATGTTATCAGCAATTTCACTCACCTGCATTGTTGCGGCAAAAAATCACACATCATACAAACACGACTCATTTCAATGAACACACAACAATGGTATGGTAATCAAAACTGAGTAAATGTTCAAATAGTTTTGTAGAAATAACAATTAACAAATCATAACCTCAATAGGACTGAACAGCTATCAAATTTTACAATTGGTTGGAAGTTTCAAGTGAAATGTCCGTATCAGTGTGCAGGTAGCCTGAGGTTGGAAAATGCATTTTGTGATAGGGAAACAAACTCAATACGATGAACTAGTCAATTTGACACCATCTATTGTGGCGAGTTTGATACAGGCCGCCAAATCAAAGCGTGGTGTCAACTAAAAAGTCCAAACAAAAGCGAAGCAGTTCAAACACCAGGGTTTCAAGGCATCCCAAACAGAAGGTGTATGGAATGATAGTTACTTATCAACAGCTGGCATGTTTCAATGACAAATGGCTTGTTTATCATCTGAGCTTAGATCGTTCATCGACTCATTTGTACATCCAAGAAAATGTTTTCCTATCCACAATGGAAAAAAGTAGTACCCGACAAGAAATATTGGAATTACAAATGAGGTCAATAAATATCTAGAATTATTTACTCAATAAGACTAAAAATAAGTAAATGAATACAACAATTTTTATTTCCCAAGAAGAAAATCACAACTGGGACTGCTGACGGTAAATAGAAAGCAAGAAATCTACGGGCAATATAAGCGAGGAGGGTGTGTAAAGCTTTTGGATCATAGGATCACCTTAACAACCAGAGAACCTTATGCTAACGGGTGCGCTTGAATGTATAAAAACTCAAAACAGAATACCAATCGCAGTTCTTAAACTGAATTGATTGAATAAAAAAACGGATGTCAATGCAAGCTTACGTGTCAGCAGAAAAAATACGAGTTCGCAAATGTCTGTGTAAACGGAGTCTTAGTATATTCTCGACCTTATGTAGGGGCTTTATCTTTTTAATGAAAACCCCTACTAAATGAGATGCGGTGATTTTTATATCAACTACTATCCTGCGCAACTATTATTGTGATGAGACCCAGGCACTCGACCCAACTGACAGCTTTTTCTTCTTTCGACTAATTACAAAAATAAGACGCGGTAATTCCTATTTTCTATCCTGCGCGACTGTTGATATGATGAGACACAGGGCACTCCACCCATAGACAAATAAAGAGACTGTTTGAAACATTGGCGATCTTGACCACCAAGTTTTTGGTACGGCCAGTCGCGCATGGAGGCGCTACCCGCAATCGACAGACGACTGATGACATGATAATTTTCCAATTTCGACATTTGTCAGGAAATAGAAGTTTATTATTTACACATGTATTTTTTATTATGACAAACCAAGCAATAATTTGAGAATAATTCTTCGACTGTTATTGTCATCGAAAAATTAATGATAGAAATTATACTATGGACTTGAATTAACACAAACTGATACTTATTTCCATGAATCAGTTGCAGATTTTTTTTCACAAACTGATACTTATTTCCATCTATCAGTTTCCATTTCCTATCACCATTCGAGGAAGTACGAAGTACATGGTCTACTTGATTATCATCAAACTGGAATATTTGTTATACCTACTCGTTCTCCTTTGTGCTAAAAATGAACATAATTATTGAAGGTTTGTTGTAAATGTAATTTGTTTTTATTTTGGTTGATTTGATGATAAAACTGAAGAATATTTTTAATTTTGTTGTTTTTCAGAGTTTTATTAAGTATTGTTTTGTCTGTAGTCGTTCCTTGTCCTATATGAAATAAAATGTGTTTTTTATAGTGTTTAACTTATTATTCTTGTTCTATAAGAACTATAATTGTTCTATAAGAACTATAATATATTGAAACATTAAAGCGAGACCAACGGCCAAAATTCCTTGTTATGAATGGTATTGATGAGAAAGAGAAGGAAGATTTACTGAATGTCGTTGTTAAACTAATCAACCATAAACTCAAACTATCCATTTCGAATATTAACATCGATAACTGCTATCGGATGGGAAAAAAACGTCAAGACAAGAAACCTAGGTCGCTGGCTGTTAAATTTGTAAACAAATGGATGAAGCATAAAGTGTTTGTAGTTAAGAAAAATCTGGAGGGAAGTGGTGTTGTGATCAGTGAAATGCTATCCTATGAAAATCGTCAATTATTTTCGAAAGTGCGAGAATCTGTGGGTGCCAAAAACTGTTGGACATATGAAGGTAACATTAACGCATTTCTGAACAATACGAGAAAACTTATAAAATCTTTAACAGACCTCAGTCAATAAGATTGTCATTGTTGTTGTTTTTGGCTGTTACACTGTATACGTGGTAGATTTAATATACCTAATCATATATATGTATATATGTGTATATTTCTTCAATTATTAACTACCTCAATTGGGTGAAATTCTCTTTATTTTTTTCACAATTTATTATTGTGATCATCTCGGGGCACGATTTTGATAGCGCATTACTTTTTGGATTTGATTTTTCTCTGTAGTACACCCGTACTACATAGTGTTATTAACTTAGGAAAGGATATACATTATTATTTATCAGTAACAAATGTTTGCGTATTCTACTTTAGCCTTTTTTTTGTTTTCCAAGGGACGTTAGGCCTATTTAATCAAGACTTTAATCATCTACTGATATAAGTTTAAATTGAACTCATTTTAGTCGTAGTTGTTACATTAGTATTTATTGTATGAAGTCAATCTAATTTATTTTACTTTTAATTCGTAATTATGCAGAAATTCTTGCAATGTGGTCATCTTAATGCTCGTTCATTAGTAGCTCACTAATGAAGTAAAAAATGTAATACTGCAACTCAATTTAGATTTACTTGCGGTAAGTGAAACATGGCTTAAAAGTAATATATCGAATGATGGATGCTATTAGTATACCTGGTTATTTTTCTGAGAGAGTAGATCGTGGGCGAGATATCAGTGGTGGAGGAGTAGGTATTTATGTAAAAACTATTATAAAATATTCACTTATTCCTTGTGGTAAAGAAATTGAACAGATATGATTGAAGATTTCTTTGAATTCTGTGCCTTAGGCGTATCTTATAACCCTCATGAAAGACATTGCAATTATTTTTTCGAACATTTCGAAACTGTTATATCATCCATTCAACCGACAGTGGACTATATTATTTTTCTAGGTGATTTTAATGTGAACCTCTTTGATATTAATAGTGCCTCATGTGAAGTAGTGGCAAATACTTTCGAGGGCCTAGGGCTGAAACAATTAATGAAGGAACCAACACGCATTACCTATCATTCAGCCACTCTGCTCGATTACTTAATAACATCTGATGATAATATTATTATGCAACAAGAAGTTAAGCATATTCCTGAAATAGGCGATCATGAAATGATTTTATTCAATACTAGATTAAAACTAGAAATAAATGAACCTATATACATCACCTGTAGAAATTTTAAAAATTTAAATTACAATCAATTTAATAGTGACCTACAATCTATACCCTGGAAAATTATATTTGAATTGAACGATGTTGATAGCAAAGTGCAATTCTTATCTTACAACATCATTAATATCCTGGATCTTCACGCCCCTTTTCAATGCTTTAGAATTACAAAAAAATACGCTCCATGGTTAACTGATGCAATCAAGGCTATAACTTCTGATAGAGATAGAGCCTTAAAAAAATTCAAGATTACCAAAAGTAACAACGACTGGCAATCTTATAAACAATTACGTAATTCAGTAAATGTCACAATCAAAAAAGAAAAAAAAGCATATATCAAATTTAAGCTGAAAAACCAATCACATAAAGAGAGGTGGTCCAGTCTTAAGGCCATTGTGGGATCTAATAAAGATCGTAATGATATGGATTTTTTAAATAAGTGGAATGTGAATGAAATTAATTAATTATTCTTAAACGCTGTTCCTGAATTAACTCCTGACTATGATACGAAATATTTCTATGAGCACAATACAAAAAAATCGGTACATACAACCCTCACGTTTCAACCAGTATCTGAAATGGATATTCTCAATATAATAAAAGGTATTAGAAGTAAAGCTGTTGGACCAGATGGCATCAATATTCTTACTTTCAATTTGTGCTTACCATTTCAGTTACCGTATATTACTCATATAATCAACTATTGTTTATTGAATTATGTGTTCCCTCAAAATTGGAAAAAATCATTTGTTACTCCCTTGCCTAAAGTGAATAATCCACAATTGTTACAACAATTACGACCGATCAGTGTTTTGCCAACTTTATCAAAGATCTTGGAAAAAGCTATCAATATTCAACTGCAGAATCATTTAATAAAAAATTCCGTAATACCCACAGTACAGTCCGGATTTAAAACTGGTCACAGTTGTACATCAGCACTATTAAAAATCTCTGATGATATTTTGGCAGCTCTTGATAGGACTGAATTAACTGTGGTGCTCTTATTTGACTACTCGAAAGCATTTGACACTCTTGATCATAATTTACTCTTTTCGATCTTAGCATATAGTGGTCTGGATATTAAAGCTGTAGATTTATTTAAATCGTATCTATCTAAGAGAAGTCAAGCTGTAAAAAATCAAGAAAGAGAATCAAGTTTCTTATCTGTAAGCACCGGTGTGCCCCCAGGATCAATATTGGGCCCTAAACTCTTCTCTATTTATACATCGAATTCTCCAGATATTTTCTTCTCATGTTCACAACATTACTACGCTGACGATACTCAGTTATACATGTCTTTTTCCTTGGATGAAGTGAATCAAGCGGTAACTGCTATCAATTATGATTTACATAATCTTTATACATTTTCAATTAATCATTGTTTACAACTAAATTCATCTAAGACTAATGCAATTATTTTTGGTAACAAAACTGATTCGCAGGTGTTCAAACAAGAATACTCATAAAATATTTTAATTAATGGTCATACTATACAATTTAGCGAAAAAGTTAAAGGAGTGTGGTTTGATGTAAACTTAAGATTTTCGCACCATATTAGTACCTGTTTACAAAAAGCTTATGTAGCACCAAAACTCATATTTCAATCTCGCCACGTGTTGGATAGATCGGTTAAAATCCTACTATGCGATTCATTAGTATTATCTAAACTAAATTTCAGTGACATTTTATATAATTCTTGTTTAAATTCATTCGATATAAATAGAATACAAAAATTGCAAAATTCATGCCTAAGACTTATTTTTGGTATTCGCAAATTTGAGCATATCAGTCACACTCTCAAAATTACTAAATGGCTACACATGAAAAATCGTCGAGAATTGCATTCTACCATGTTTTATATTAAGCTACTGAAGGAAAACTCTCCACCTTATCTGTATCACAAAATAAAATACAGAACTGATGTACATTCTCTAAATTTAAGACACAGAAATACTCTTACTATACCTCGCCACCATACTGAGTTTTTCAAACGATCGTTTTCTTATTGCATTGTTAACCATATCAATAACTTACCTCTCGATTTCAGTTACTCATCACTACATAAACTCAAACGAGTCCTATTTGACCATTATTTTTCTCAACAATAATTAAGTTTGTCGGATTGAAATATCTTCCCTTGGCTAATTAATTAATGGCTAATTAATACTAATACTAATATTCTTTCTCTATTAATTTAATTTATTTATTATTATTCTATTTGCTGTCTTTTACTTCTTTTTGGGGTTAGATGGAAGAGCAGATGTATGTTAAATGCTAATATTTTATTGTACTATATTTAAATTACATACAAACTGAATCTCGCCCTAACTATATAAATAAAATGTAATATTATCCTTTATTAATTGGTAATAAAGACATTTATTATTATTATTATTATTAATTTTGTTCTTGATACGAACGAACTAACAGATTCCACGAATCGATTACTGAGTATAATTTATTAGTGATCGATTTGCCATTCCTGTATTTCATATGATACAACCATTCATATAAAATACAAGATTGGCAAATCGATCACTTATAAAATATATACCATATCAACCATATATTATAAAAATAACACTTTTAAAAAACCCGCCTTATCTCAATCGGTAACTGAAGATAAATCTGTTTTACCAACTGTAGTAACTTGGTTAGTACTATTACAATTAAAGAAAAATAGGAGAAAGAGAGAGGAAAAAAAAGAAAAAAAAAAGAATTATAATAAAAAGTATATACAGGGTGTCCCTGGACTTCCTCTTTTTCTCTCGGGAATATATAGATGGGGTCAAAATATCACCAGTACTTCATATAACTTTTGTTCCTGAAAGCCTTCGTTACCAAGTTACGGGCCCTCAAAGTTACAAAATGAAAAATGTTTTTCTTTGATAACTTTCAAAGTGAATATTCAAAATCATCTAAATTTTGGTGATTGACTAAATAAATGAATTCCTTCGATGGGCTTTCATGCAGGAGTCAGTTGTTCTGCTACAAAGTCAGGAACGCACTACCCCCGATGGTCCACACCCCAAAACTTTGGTAAATGACAGATAATTTTTCAATAGTTTTCAACAAAATAAGGTTACCTGGAAAATTTCCTGAATAAAAGTACTCGTGTGGAAAATCGATCGGAGCAACGATTTTTGATTAAAATGCATTTTTGTTCGACGACATCCAACCTGAGATGTCTACCATTATTCGAAAAGATTAATTTGTAATGAAAATAGAAAGATAGGTACAATGTTCATAACGAATTTTTATCATACAAACACGTTTACCTTCCAAAACACATGGTGTAAATAATCAATCGCAAACCTCAAGAGCAAACAGAAATGCAAAATCCGCTACAAAAACTGCTCGATATGACCCCCGTCTCTCTCAATACATTTTCTTAGTCGGCGCAAACACCCCCTCTGCACTTGAAATAGCATGCCAGGGTCGTTTCGTATGGCTTCACAATGTAATGTGATTCTATTCAACTAGGCATCTCTAGTGTGAATAGGTGTAGCGTGAACGAGGCTTTTCAGATGCCCCCACAGGAAGAAATCCAATGGATTTAAATCCGGAGACCGCGGTGGCCATGAATATGGCTCACCTCTACCAATCCATCTATTGGGGAAAATCTGGTTCAGATGGTCTCGCACAATCAAACTAAAATGAGGAGGAGCGCCATCATGCATAAACCACATATCTCTTCGGGTTTGCAATGGAACATGTTCCAAAAGTCATTCAAATCGTTCTGAATGAACTCCAAATAACGTTCTCCATTCAATCGGTCATGTAGAACGAATGGTCCTATAAGATGGTTTCCTATGATACCAGCCCAAACATTCACGTTGAATTTCCGTTGGTGTTTGGTTTGCAATATCCCATGGGGATTTTCTTCGGCCCATATGTGGAGATTATGAGAGTTGATTACTCCATCTCTACTGAAACCTGCTTCATCAGTGAATAAAACTCATATTCTCTCTTTGATTATCCAGGAACCAATTGGCATATTCCAGTCGTGCTGGAAAATCTTCAGGTGTCATGACATGTATGGATGTGATATGGGTGGAGCAGTTGTTCCCTAATTATTCTATGAATAGTGGACTTGGATGTATGGAACTGTTCGTATAGGTTTCTGATGCTCATTGAAGGATCATCAGCGACAGCTTCCAAAATATTTTCCTCCAATACAACGGTGCGCACAGTCCTAGGATCGCCCTCATCACCTCGTTTTGGCAAAACTGAACCTACAATTATATCGAAATAAATTATCCATCCATTAATTATCCATTAGACATACCTGTCTCCCTCAAGCTGCGATCGACACGCTCGAACGTTTCTCTTGCTGGTAACGTTCGATTGGGAAAATGCTCGGCATACAGACGACGGGCTTCTGCAGCATTACCAAATGCTCGTCCATACAATGCATGCATATCTGCATATTCGTTGAATGTAAACTGTTCGGCCATATCAAAGCACTTCAAACTGTCCTATTAGAATATTGACAATACAATGACAACGCACCACCCAACAAAACAAAATCGCATTCCAGTTGTCATTTTTCATCCGCACTAATTTTATTTCTTTCTACAAGGTGTTTTTGTCAACATCTGTGGAAGAAAAGGAACATAAATTTATTCACCGGATATTTTTCACCTGTTCAAATTTATCTTCGAGTTAAATATTTTCTCCCATGAAATTATACTTATCAGTGAAACTTCTCAACATTTAAGCTGTGAATAAGAATTTGCAACATCCAAATGTTGTTTCATGAGATTCAGATAACAAAACACGAAACGTGCTTATTCCACGCGTAAAATATGGACTAAATACGATATTTCATAGTGGAGTAGCTTGTTAGTTCAAAAACACCACGAATCTACATAACTTGATATTTCATTTGGAAAAATATTTACATTGTGAATGAAACTTTCAACTAGGTACTGTACTTTTTGTTTACGACTTTATTTTAGCATATTTTGTATTATCCCTGTTATAAATGTTGTTGAATTAACGTTAGCATTAGTATTTCTACTGTGAAAATTTTTCATTTCAAATAATGGTGGACGATCGGGTTTGATGTCGTCGAGTAAAACTGCATTTTTATTAAGAATCGTTGCTCCGATCGACTTTCCACACAAGTACTTTTATTCAGAAAATTGTCTACATAACCTTATTTTGTTGAAAACTATTGAAAAATTTTCTGTCATTTCAAAGTTTTGGGGTGTTCTTGCATGAAAGCTCATCGAAGGAATTCATTTATTTAGTCAATCACCAGAATTTAGATGATTTTGAATATTCACTTTGAAAGTTATAAAAGAAAAACATTTTTCATTTTGTAACTTTGAGGGCCCGTAACTTGTTAACGAAGGCTTTCAGGAACAAAAGTTATATGAAGTACTGGTGATATTTTGACCCCATCTATAGTGAGATAAGCTTTATTGTCTAAAATGGGAACATTTTGTCGACAAAGTCACTAGCACCAACAATACAGTGCATAGTAAAATAAATAATGTAGATATCCATTTATATAAATTAAATCAAACCATAAATGGATAATTATGTAAAGATTAAGACATGAAGAAAATAACGTAAAAACAAAATGACAGAACAACATTTCATAGTTTGACAAAACGACATTTTGAAACTTAATTATGACAAAAAACATAATTAAAACTTGGGTATAACAAAAAGACATTTCAAAACTCAATAAAACTATATACAATCTCAGTTGATTCTTATGAATCATAGAAGGACTAGAATTGATGCGTAAAGTATTCATTCAAACTGTAAAAGCATTTTCCCACCAGGATTTGTTTAACAGCTGTTCTGAATTGTTTCAGACCATTTATGATTGTTATTTGATTTGGTAAATGGTTGTAAATTTGTTTACTTCTATAAATTAGTGACTGTCTCGTCAGAGATGAAGCAGGAAACGGAAGGGCAAGTTGGTTTTCATTTCGAGTATGTCTTTCTCTGTTGACGTTTATGAGCCTTTCTCTATATTTATGAAGTAAACATACCGTTTCTAAAATGAAAATATCATATATCGTGGAACTCTTATTGTCGCAAAAGACTGGTCTACATGAATCTCGCATTTTTAATTTGAATGTAAATCTTAGCGCTCGTTTTTGAAGGATGAATACACTTTGCAATAGAGCCTGGTTACCAGAACCCCAAAATGGAATTCCATACCGCAGCAGGGATTCAATAAATGAATAGTAGGCCATTAATGAAGCTGATCTTCCAAGTTCGCGGGATATTACATTGATGACAAAGCAGCCAGAAGACAAGTTTTTCTTTAGAGCTGTTATATGATAGTCAAACTTCAAATTGTTGTCAATATGTTCACCAAGAAATTTTGTAACGGGATTGCTTTCTATCAGCTGATCTCCCAATGTAATTTCATCAATATATGATTTGAATGTGACTAGAATTGTTTTTTGAAATATTCAGAGTCAGCTTATTTACTTCACACCAAGTTTTAATTTTTAGAATATCTACAGAAATGGATTGGACCAAGACAGTATGGTCTTCATTGTGCCAAAGAATTGTGGTATCGTCAGCGAACAATGTTAGATGTCCTGAGATATCGAGACAGGATATATCGTTGATATAGAGCAAAAACAAAATTGTACAATCCTACCCTTCTCAGAAGTATTTTTACCCAATGATATTCTTTGAGTTCTGTCAGTAAGTTATGATCTGATCCATTCCAAAACTGTACCCCGAAATCCATAGTGGAAAAGCTTTTGCAGCAGAATTTCGTGACTCACGCAGTCAAAGGCATTGGAAAGGTCAAGAAATACTGCTGCAGCCTCCTCCTTTTCATTAAGGCTCATATAAACTTTTTCAAGAGAATTGAAAATGGCGTCATTAGTGTTTTTTACTTTTTGGAAACCGAACTGTTCTTGAGCTAATACATTATACCTTTTCAAGAAGCCCACTATTCTTCGTTTTACCAATTTTTCAATTATTTTTTAAAGTGTTGACAGCAGTGAAATTGGTCTGTAGTTACTAGGATTATCAGTGGCACCTCCTTCATGCAGGGGAATTACTATTGCAGACTTCAAGCTGGAAGGGAAAACACCTGTCGCAAAAGAATTATTTATAGCCAATACTAAGGCGTTTAGGGCTTCATCAGATAATTGTAAAACAACTTAGCTGATAAATTGTCTTCACCGAGGAATATTTGTTTTTTATTTCATGTATTACCAATTTCAGTTCATATAGGTCTGTCTCGTAAGGCACAAAGAATTCATTGGAGAAACTATCTTCTGTACGTTGTCAAGGGGATTTACTGTTGAAAATATATCCTTAGTTAATTGATTTGCTACTGAACAGTAATATTCGTTCAGCAAATTGAGATCTACATTTATATCTGGTTGGATACGGTTATTTTTGCCTCTAAGATTGTTAACTATATTCCACATTTCTTTTTGCTTATTGTCAGCTGTATGTAGTCTTTCGTTATAATAAGTACTTATCTTTGGCTGCTTTGATCAACTGTTTGTAGATACGACGATACTTATTAAAATATGCCATAAAAAAATCATAATCGCTATAAAATTTTCTGATAGTGTGTAGGCATCGCAAGTTATTTGAAGATTTCTTTATTCCTTTCGTAACCCAAGGTTTCGTTTTTTTTTCTTCTTTAACAATCGCAATGGAAAAGCTATGTTGAATATTTCAGTAACAAAGTTTTGAAATGCATTTATAGGTTCTTCTGTCTTGTGTATTGAATTCCAATTTGTGGTCAAACAAAGAGTCTGAAATTGTCATAGTTTCTTTTGCTATATATCCGACCATATTCTTTTTCCTTCAGCGAGGGGCTATATTTGATAATATTGGGTATAAGACAAATAACGGCTTCGTGATCCGATAGCCCAGGATTGACCACGGAAGTTGATACATCTTTAATATTACTGCAAACGTAATCTATAATAGTGGATGAAA
Source organism: Gonioctena quinquepunctata (assembly GCA_018342105.1). Lineage (NCBI taxonomy): Eukaryota > Metazoa > Arthropoda > Insecta > Coleoptera > Chrysomelidae > Gonioctena > Gonioctena quinquepunctata. The sequence goes on from JAFIRS010004045.1 coordinate 45,340, forward strand.
TTTTGGAGATTCGAGTGGGTTTATCCACTGCATCACCAGATTAAAACAGCTAACATGTTAATTAATGTACGAGTTTCGATAGATTCAATGTTTGCATAATTTATGTTGATATCTCCGGCTAAAATTAATGATGCGAGTGGTGATAATTGAGATGATAAATACTCTAGTCTTTCTATGAAGAGTCTAAAATCCACTGAGGGAGGTCTATAAATACATAATATATAGATATTATTAATTTTGGAATAAATAAGTGAAAATTCGAATTGTTTTTCCACAATCAGATTGTCAAATTTCTAATATTAATAAATGATAGAGTCTTCAACGATTCACTATTGATCATTATAAGAGTTCCTCCATGCACTGAATTTTTTCTAGTGTATTTCGAAACTATATCATATCCTGGAATGAATAATGCTTCGTCAGTGTTCAGCCAATGCTCGGTTAGTAGAACAATATTTGGCAATTCTTGCTGTTCCAAAAATATGCTTAGCTCATCAGTTTTATTTCGAACAGATTGAATATTCATCAGTACCATGGATAGCTGACTACTATTTTTATCTGGTCTTAAAAAGAGGTAGATCGATTTTCTTCAGAGGAGCTGTTAGTGGAAGTGGTGGAATAAATTGTATTGTTCAACATAGTTACTATATTCGCATCCTCAATTTCTCTCGCTATGCTATTATCGTTCTTGTTTTCTGCTAGGTCACAATCTTTTTGCACATCTTCAACTGACCCTTTTTCTGCAATTGTATTTTGTTTGATATATTCTGACGGTTCCTGGTTATCTATCCATTTACTAATTGCTGAACTTAAATGCCATTTTCCAATTTTCAAATAAGCTGCGGCCATTTGAACCATAGTTGGTTCTGCGAAAAATATGATTACATTCTAAGATATTAACCGATGTGGGGAAATGATTATATACCATCTTGGCTAGGTCTAGGTTGTTTTTATATATTGTTGTATTCTCATCATCGAAGTCATACCGATAGGGTTCCGTTATAATGAGTACGTTCGTATTTGCCATTTGAGAAAGAATTTCATTGATGGGACAACCATACGTCTTCTGGAGCCAGAGTATGACCAAGTCGTTTTTTGAAAAATCCTTCGAATTTTCCAGTGCTGTCTGCAATAGTATGTAAGCACTCGCATTCGGTTTAAGAAAAGAGTGAACCTTGAATGAGTTCCCTATCTGCTGGGTAATCATGTGAGCTACATCTCTTCCAAGATTTCCAGACACAAATAATATTTTTTTTTGTTCATTGTGCTGTCGTCTTTTCGGGTTCACTTCCTCAATTTTTTTTATGTTAAAATTTTTTTTTATGTTCTTTTTCATGTTCAAATCCACATCTGGGCTAAGGGCGATCTGTGATTTAGTTGTAGGCGCGTTTATAATTCCGAGGTTTCTATTACCTGTTCCACTGGAAATATGTGTCCCTTTTGAGACGCCGCTGCCCTCCTGACATTGGAGATCGGTAGATGTGGATTTGTTTATCAAATGTGTATATCTTTCCGTTTGAGTGTGAACAGTTTTTGCCTGTTTCACTTTTTCGACTAGGTCCTTTTTTTGTTGATTTACTATTGATATCAGTTCGTCAATTGTCCTTTTTTGTTCATCTATCAAATTATTTAATTCCGTTTCTGATTTGATCACTTCTGATATTATACTTTCGTGTTCATATTTCGAATTGTTGATGTACTCTACTTCCAAAAGATTATCATCATTCAATTCGTGAATAGTTTCCTCTAAAGCGGTACTCACTTTGCTGTCTTTCTCCTCGTTACCGCAACAACTCAATAAATTGCCTTGCAAAAACGTGAAATCTCCTTTCCTACTATTCACACAACTCTTATGGAATACACCAAAGCAATTTACACATATATAGTTATTGAAAACTTTTGTTTTGCAGCATTTAAAATATATGTTTTTACAAGCCATCGCAAACACGACTATGATTTTTCATTGGCCATAACAGCAACATTCCCGAAAGGAAAAGAGGAAGTCCAGGGACACCCTGTATAAGTTATTACATTCGTTTCATATTCATGTACTGGCTTGGTTATCAAAAATATATTTTTTTAGCCTTTTTTTGAAGCGAGTTAGTGAGAGACTTTTGATATGACTCGGGATGTTATTATAGTTTTTCATAACCTGGTAATCAAACGATCTCTCCTAATCAAACTATACTTATCTACATTCGAGAGGTTTTCTGATATGAGAGGTGTTAACCAGGTCTCTGTCAGAAAGAGTATGTCATATTTATTTTTCGACAAAAGGTTTCTAATTTCGTTTATTTTTGGCAGTAGGGATCTAATATTGAGTTGAGCTACTGTGAAATTCATATTTGGGTATGTATTTATCAACTAAAAAAAGAAAAAAAAAAAAAAGAAACAAACAAATAGGCTACTCAATGGTAATTAGACTGAGAGCGTAAGCGAGATTTGACAGTGTTTTCCACGTTCGAAGATGAGTCTTGGAATTTCCTTTTTTCGGGTTTCTCTTCCTGCTTCCGTTCGTTCTTCTCTTATAACTCATCGTAGGAAAGTATGGTATTTTATTCATTGTTCAGATAGAGTTGATCATTTTTCAAGCGCGCTTTCGCTTTCGCTAGTTTGAGTTGATTATATAAGAACTTTCTTGTGATGTAGTTTTCCTTAGCGTAGTCCTTAGAGAATATTACACCAAGTTTCCTTAGATCCTCCCTAAGCAGATTGGCAGCATTCAGGATTTGAGACTTCAAGTCGTAACACAAGACTTCAGCTACAATTGGCGAGTTTTTTCTGTCGACGGCTTTCCCACTCTGAAGATATCGCGATGGTTGTGAATGCTGCTATTTATCACCAAGACGTCTTTGAAGATTTTCAAAAGCTCCTCACTTGGGTTCTCTGAGGTTTCCTTAACACCATACACAATAAAATTGTATTTTTTTCCCGTCTTTCCAAATCGAGGACTCTCTTTTTCAACGATGAATTTTCATTTTCGAGAAGGGTGATTTTTGAGGTAACAGTAGTTATTTCCTCCTGAAGTGAATTTCTCAACCCGTTTATTTCGTCCTTCATTTCCGCATTTTCTCTTTCGATCAATTTATGAAGGGATCCGAGGGTAACAGACATTTCCAAGTGTTAGAAATCAACGAAGGTAGAGTTGAGGTGATACACCCTGTCTGCGTGAATAGAATAACCTGAATTGGCTAGGGTACAGATATCGATGAGATTCGTACTACACAGGTGTTTGGAACTGATAAGGTGGGTCCGAGGAAAATGAACCTTATTGAGAATGGCGATTGAAAGAATACTAACTTGGATTTGAATGCTAGTGTCCAACTTGTACTTTAGTTTTCAAAAACAGAAAAAGAGGTCAGTTACAGAATTCCATTTCTACTATTATGCACAAACAAATTTATATTTTAAATTTCGTTTTCCACCACTATAAAAGTCGATTTCGACAGGAGCAATTTTCTACCACGTCCAACTGAACTGCGATCAAGCTAGGTACCGGTTCTTTGTACTGTACGATGTCGACGGTACTACGACAATTCACTATTTTCACGTGTTTATACTTCTCGCAGACCGGACACAAGTGTGTTAATACCGCGGATCGAATGAAACTCAACTAACTTTTCCCCACTCCCAATGTTTCGCTCAAACGCACCAGTATTTTTTGACTTACAGATTTCCTAAATATCTAGACCATGCGCAATGCTATAATTACCAACTTGTGATATTTCTGTCTGGTAGTCTTAGCCAGGAGGTGGTTCATGACATCGGGCTTCGGGTGGCAGCGAACGCCATGGTTGATTGCTGCCAGGCTCGAGTGCCACTGTCTATAAATTTTCTCTCGCCGAGATTTCAAATTATTATCCACTCCGCCATTCTCATGGTTCGGCGAAGTCCTGTCTCTCGAGCGGCGTGGTAGCTTTTTCGCTGGCTTGGGTCTTGGGTATAACTGCCTTCTATCGTTTTGCTTTCGAAACTGCCCCTCATGGTATCGGATCGATTTGCGTCGGTGAAGAGTAGGGTTCGCGTAATTTATCGCGGATCCACACCCAAAATGAATGATGTTTTCACGTCTCTGAATAATGAACATGTGATTTTAATTGTACTTAATTGTTTTCATTGAACGGTAAAATAGTAACTTCGTTATAGACTCATAAGACACTAGTGTTTATTTTATTTATTTAGCACATAAAGCTAATTTCACATTGTCAAAGTAAAAAAATATTAATAATATATATATATATATATATATATATATATATATACAATACAATTCGGTTACAGTCACAAGTATAACAATTATATCACACCAAATATGTAAGAAATAGATTATACAATAGAAAAACAATAGTAGAAATATTGTAATACAAACACATTAAAACTTCTGAACTGGGTAGGTGTTGTGGCTTCTGATGGCTTTTTGAATAATTGCCCGCATTAAAACCACACTTTGAAAAACGTCACTTTATTCTCTCCTTCATCGCAATCCAAAAACAATGTTGCCCACAGTCAAAACAGCGCCGCCCGCCCAAGCAACAGTGGCAGGTATCTACTGAAATATATAAGTCACTATAATTCTCCCCCACTATTGAAAGTAAATGAAAACACGACAAAAAACAAATTTTGAAGTTACGTGAAAATGCATGGTCGTAATTCAGACCTAACTTTGTATGTTTGAAATGTAATTATTGAGATGTTCAGGGTGATGACGGATCCGTTCTGAACGTCTCAATGGCTGACGTTGCTTTGAAGGTAGTTCTGCTGGAATAATTGGAATTTGATGAAGTTCAGGTGGTTCAGGCTCAGGTTCAGGCTCAGGTTCAGGCATTAAAACTTCAGATGGAGGCAACAAAACATTCTGTAGCTCTGGCTGTGGAGGCAACAAAATATTTTGTAACTCTGGAAGGTTCACTTGTTTACTTCTGTCGTCTTGTTCATGGGTATCTTCTTCAATTGGCTTGTGTCAGGTGCAAATGATACTGATTCCTGAACAACTTTGGTGCTCCTGAGTTGATCTTTATGACGTTTATGAATATGGCCATTATCAAGCTTTATCAGGTAATGCAAATAACCAAATTTCTTCAAAACTACGCTGAAGCGCCAAGTCGGCCTGTTGTTTGTATGATATCGAGATTGTATACGATCTCCAACTTTGAATGAACGTAAACCTACAACTGGTCGAGAAGTATGTTGTTGCTCATGGAATGGCTTGATTGCATCCAACCTGATGCGAATACTTCTTTTTAGGTACAATTCTGCAGGGGTTTTTCCTTCCGCAATAGGTGTTGCTCTGTAGATTTGCATGATTTCTTGCAGTTTTTTCTGAAGTGTATGTGGTTAATTCTTCATAGCCTTCAATCGACTTTTGAGAGTACGTACATTCCGTTCCGCAAGTCCATTGGTTTGCGGGTGTCCTGGTGCAGAAAACTTTTGGAAAATTCCATTTGAAGAACACCACTTCTTAAAAATTTCACTTGAAAAGATCGCGGCGTTGTCCGATACCAAGACTCTAGGGAATCCATGTGTCGAGAAGATATTTTCGAGTAGTTCTATGGTTTCTATGCTTGTAGGTGCTATATTTGAAACACGAACCTCAACCCATTTCGATTTTGCCTCTACTAAGATTAGCAAATGTTTTCCTTCGTACGGACCTGCATAATCGATGTGGACACGATCCCAATTATCTTCAGGTTCCTCCCACGGATGACAGCACAAGTTTCACATGATTTTGAAAGATCCTCAATTGCACGATCGATACCTGACCACGTGCAATATCTTCGTGCTAATTGTTTCATTTTTGTACTACCCATATGTGTGCTATGTAGTTCCTTCAATACAAATTGTTGAAGAGAGCGAGGAATTACTACTCTTTGTCCTTTGAATGATACACCACCGTCGAGTGTATAATCTTGATTTTCACAATTGCTATTGCGGAGTAAGTCATTCTTGAGTTTGGAGAGTTCGGGATCCTTGTCTGTTTCTCGAACAATGATCTCCGCAGTAACAGTCGTGGAAGAAATTTGAAAAACTGAACATGAGCAGATATCGGAAACTTCTTGATTTATGAAGATATCAATGGTTTGAATGTTCGAATCAACTGGTGCTTTCGACAAACAATCAACATTAGTGTTATCAGAACCTTTCTTGAATTTAGTTTCATAATCGAATCCTGATAGAAATGAGGCATATCGAAGAAGACGTGCCGAAGTCATGGCTGGAAGTTCTGACTTCATCTGCATTCGTAGGTTTGGGCATATCTACTATTGCTTTGACTTTTATTGGGGACTTCAAAATTTGATTATGTCGAATTGTATATCCAAGATACTGAATGTCTGTCTTGAAAAATTTGCATTTTTCTTTATTAAGATGGAGGTCATACTTTTGAAGTCGTGAAAGACATCTGTTTAGCCTAATCTCGCATTTTTCCTTTGATTTTCCGAACACAATTATATCATCGAAGTAGGATAAGGTTCCTTCTAATCCATGAAGAATTCGATCTAGAATTCGTTCGGTGCAGTTTTGATTCCGAAAATGATAGACGATTCATTGTGTATGTTCCACGATGTGTCGATATAGTCTGGATTTTTGCGCTATCTGCATCCATTTTCACGTGAAGATATGCTTTGAACAGATCCAAAGAACAGAAATATGAAGCATTTCGAAGACTTAAGAATTTCATCTATTCGACGGATTGGATAATGTGCAGATTGTAACTGTGGATTAACTCCAATTTTATAATCAACGCATGGTCTAACTTTATTTCCGGTCTTAGGGACACATACCAATGGAGAACCCCAATCACTATGATTTGCTTTCTCGATTATACCATCTCTTTCTAGCGAATCTAGTTCTTCATCTACTGCTGCTCTCAAAGCGTAGGGTACATCACGTTCACGGATGAAAATCGGTTTGGCTTCTTCTCGCAAGTGAAGAGAACACGTGATTCCAGGGATACAACCAATCTTCTGTTCGAATATTGAAGCGTACTTGTCAAAAATGTCTTCTATCGAATGAATCTGTGAAGTTTTTTATACTGTGTTTTCCTGATCCAATTCTCTCAATTCAATACCTAAGTGTCGTATCCATACACGACCTGATAATGGCGAATAGTCGTGAGGAACAACATAAAGTTCTTCAGTGGATATTTTATCTTAATATTGAACATTGACTTCTAGCATTCCATCGGGTATAAAGAGATTTTTTGTATAAGAACGGAATATCAATTTAGATTTCTGAAGAGGCATATTCAGTTTCAATTTTTGATAACATGAACGGGGAAGAAGGGTGAAACCTTCTCCGGAATCAACCTCAAATGTTTGTGGAAGACCTTGAATACTGACAGTGACGAAGTATTTCGAGGAATCCGCAGATGCCTTATTATTTTCATAAACATCCACAATGTTATTGATACCAAAAACCTGTTCAAAATTTGAAAATTCTTCAACCGAATGCGTACTATTACTTGACTTTTTCTTCGAAGCCATGAGTGTTTTGATACATACTCGTTGTACATGACCTGTTGAGGAACATGAGGTACACCGAAGTTTGTCAGGTTAAACAGGACAAACTTTGAATTTGAAGCACACCTAATGCATAAATTATCAATTCCTAGGTGTTTGTAGTCGAGGCGTGACTTTGAACGCGGTCGCCGAAGTCTTGATTCATGTCTCTTGCTTTTGGAACGATTTCTTCGATGAGAAAATTGAACATCACTTCTTGAAGAGCGTGAAATTTTGTTTATATCTAAAGCAGTTGATGAATCTGATACTGACAGTTGGTTGGTACTCAGCAAACGACTGTCTATTTTCTCAAAAGATGTTTCATTTGACTGTAGAATTGTTCTCTTATTGAATTATCTTCGAGTCCTCTGATGAACTGTGCTCTTAAAAACATATCGGTAATAATAATTTTACAGTTGCAAGGTGATATAAAATCGCAATCACTAACATTCCGACGCAATAGAACTATAAAATCTGCTATTGAATGATTATCTTGTTGGTAAAGGGACAAGAATTGATGCTGTGCTACTAACACGTTCTTCTTTGGGCATAAATGATTTTCCAATTTTTGGAATAGTTCATCGTACGGAAAGTCTGTAGGTTTATTAGGAGAGAAAAGAGAAACAATAAGCTGATAGTGACTAGAACCAATTGAATTCAAAAGCATCTGGCTGCTAAGTATCTTATCATTGAATATGCCTTTCATTCTCAAATAATTTTCGAACCTCTGTCGATACATCTTGAAATTTTCTTTGGACGAATTGAAATTTTCGAAATTTGGTATTAACACGTGAGATACTGGTGTTTGAAAATGTCCAGTGCTGTTGGTAGAGGGTAGTTTTGGTGATCTGCTGAAGTAGGATCTCCTGACTTTTGTTGAAAGACTCGAGTAATTTCGCGAACTGCTGTGCATCCATGTTGAATAGTTGAGCGGAATCTCTCGTCAAATATTGAATGTATTTGCACAAGAACAGCACCCAATTGCGTTTTCAATCTTCGTCGCCAAGTTTGTTGTGGCTTCTGATGGCTTTTTGAATAATTGCCCGCATTAAAACCACACTTTGACAAACGTCACTTTATTCTCTTTTTCATCGTAATCAAAACAATGTTGCCTGCAGTCAAAACAGCGCCGCCCGCCCAAGCAACAGTGGCAGGTATCTACTGAAATATGAAAGTCACTATAGTAGGTAGGCTAGAGTAATAGTGACAATCATGTGTGACACTCGCGTAACAGACATATTTTCAATTCTTTTTTGAAAGTTGTAATAGTGCCGCAGGTTTTCAAGAAATCTTTTAATTCATTGTAACGCACTATGCCTTTATGAAAAATAGATTTTTCTGAGCTTTTTTTGTTTGTTTGTTGTTGAATACTAATTTAGATGACAGATACGATGGGGTTAATGACATTTTCATTTTATGGATTAAAATCATAGTATGGTACTCCAAGTAATGTTGTATCGAGAGCTAATCAATGCACGTAACATGGACTTGATGGACGTGTCTCTTGGGACATTCAATATAGTTCTCATGGCTTTATTTTGCAATTTCTGCATCCGTCCCATCTCATTTTTATTTGCCAGGTACAGTATAGACGAAGCAAAGGTGAAATGGGGCAATATTATCGTATTATATACTGCTTTTCTAGACCAAGGTGTTAAAGATGGTGCCACTTTAAACAAGAAGTTTATGTTTTTTGGTATTTTATTGGTAATGTATGAAATGTGTTCTTTGAAACTTAAATTTCTATCGATAATAATGCCCAAGTATTTAATCGTATCCACCATTTCCACCTCCTCTTTACCAATTTTAATACTATGATTATTATTTCTGAACTCCGCATACTTTTTATGGTTGCTAATTGACATGAATTTAGTGTTTTTTGCATTAAGTTTCAACAAACTAGCATTACACCATTGTAAAATATTTTTCAGCTCCGCGTTGAGAGTATCTGTTAGGGTTTGTATATCTTCAGAACAGTAATACAATAACGTGTCATCGGCAAGCAAATAGATTCGACAATTCCCAACCGAGTGAACAATATCGTTGATATACAGCAGAAACAGTAATGGTCCCAATATACTTCCTTGAGGTACGCCGTTTTCATTTAGGACTTCATTTGATATAGTGTCGTTAATTTTAGTTACCTGTTTTCTGTTCTGTAAGTAATCAATGAGCCAGTCGAGTGCTTTTCCAGTTATACCATACTTCTCTGGTTTGATAATTAATTTGGCCCTATCAATTGTTTCGAATACGCATTGGATGTCCAAGAATACAGCTCCAATCATAATATTTTTGTCGTAGTTTTCCTTCCAGTCATATATAACATTTTACACAGCTGTTTCACAGCTGTGGCCTGTTCTAAAACCTAACTGGTTTGAATATATAATGTTATTTTCTGTTATATGTGTTATGGGTTGTTCATAGACTATTCTTTCGATTAATTTTTCTAGTGTTGCTAACATATTAATTGGTCTCAAATCACTAGCTTTATTGGAGTTGGAGACCTTAGGTATGGGTATAACTGTTGACAGCTTAAGTGCCGATGGAAGTTTGCCCGTTAATAATGAGTTATTAACTAGATTCAAAAGCGGTTTTTCGATGATATCATGTATTTTTTTAGGATTTCGGCTGTTATTTCATCCGGGCTACCTTTACTTGGTAAGTTAAATACCGCCTTTCTCAACTCTGTGTACTCTATGAGCCTGAAGTTATCGAATTTATTGTTTGTTGTTGCTATTTTATTTGTATAATCCCTTATAAGAGTGGTATCTATATCTGAAATGATCTTATCAATACTCGCGACATAAAAGTCATTCAGGCCATTGGAAATTTCTTTTGGTTCGTTTATTTCTATATCTTCGATTTCAATTTTTTCCAGTTTATATTCTTTTTTCGTTGACATTATCGATTTCAAAGTTGTAGAAAAGTGTAGAAAACTGACTTTTATTGACCTTTGAAGCGCTATAATTCCGAACATATACGAGAGCGTGAAGTTCTGACTGCAATCCCTATTGTGTGGGCAAGAATACGTGAGTACCTCAAGGAAAACTGAAATCGGGAATAGAGCCCGTACAGCACCCTCACCGTTTTTTTTCTATTGCACTATCTCTTCCACTATATATGAATTCAGAGCATCAAGACATATTCACGAGATGTTTATACTATATATCTTTACTTGTCTCAAAATTGACAATTATATAACAACTGAACTTTGAAATATGTCATTTCATCCAAATTTCGGTCATGTCCATAGTGTCATTTTTCAGAAAATTAACACAAAATGTAGTTTTTATTCGCCTAATTTCGCACCAAACTGAGAAATTTCCCATCAATAGAACATACCCCTTGAGAAAACTTCCACTCCACTTCACATCAGAGCACTTCATTGAAAATGCAGCGTTGCAACAAAAATTGATGAGACGGATGAGAAAATTCAAGAAAATTATAAATAAAATCAACCGTGAAAGAGAGAAGCACAATCGTTTTCCTCCTGCGCCACCAACTCCAGAATAGAAGAAAGTAGGAAGTAGCAGTTAATATGCATGAAATAATCCATCAAATAACACAATGGCAACTAATCGAACTGTACCAATTATTTAAAATATATGAATTGAGATGAAGAACTTATTTCAACTTTTCCCTTCAGCAATCAGTTGAACCAACGCAACGACTCCAAGAACAACTTGTTTTGTAAAACGATTTAATGAGAATATCAAAAACGGGTAATTTTTTCCGAGTTTCCGTTATTCTTGAGAAAGACCTGGTCTTTTGAGAATGGATAGGAAGATATAAGTACGTATTTATTCTTTTTTGATTTCGACAATGAACTCTTATTGTTCGAGTATCAAGCAAATATGACATGAAGTTCACCTTCGCTGAAATCAGCGCCGTCCTATTGGAAGTAAAAATTGACGTCAATTTTGCCAACCATAATTCTTGTTGTGATAATGTATACTTACTTTATATATTGTCTCACAACTTTCTTCAACTTCAAAATGAAACTATGGAAAAAAAAATATTACACGATGAATAAAATGAACAGTTTCAAATAATAAAAACATTATTCAAATATTTCTAAGGTAGTTTCAATATCTTAGGATTTGAATTCTGTAAAATCTTTTTTTATTTCGCACCTCCTCTGGAATGTTACCTGCTTGAAAAATGTCATGTTCTCATTACCGATTCTATTTGATATGTGACCTGTTGAATGGTGTAGTTTTTACCTCCTGGGGTGCAAAATTCAGACATTAGATAAATTTAGTCTTTGAGAAAATCAAATGAAATGACGTATTTTGCCTTTTTGAATAAAAAAACGGATTCCAAGAAAAAATATTGAAATATTCAGGGGTAGTTTTAACCTCTCAGAATTAAAATTTCGTTGAATCCCCTCTTGTTACGCCCTACCCTTGCAATGTAACCTCCATGCAAAATTCAATTGACATGTTAGCTAAAGTCTTTGAGATATAATATGTTTTATAATAGGGGTAGTTTTTACCGCCTGTAGTGTAAAATTCGATAAAAAAAATATTTCAACATAAAGATTAAATAATAATGACATATTCTGCTGATATTTATCAGCTTCAATGATAGAACTCCCTAGGATTCAAATTTGAGAAAATCCTTTCTACTTCTACCATTGGAATATAAACCTCTTGTAAAATTGTATTCTCCTAGTACAGGTAGGGAGACTTATGTACCTTGATTATAGTGTATAGTGATCACCCTTCAGTTTCTCGACAAATGTTGTTATCTACGTAAACTATACCAAGAAAATGTTCACTCAGTAGAGTGCAAGCAAGCGGAAGAGTGGTTGTCCATGTGCTATTGTTTTCGAGTAAATTATAAATATTTATTATTAGCTCAAAAAGTAACAACTTTTGGTTCCACTGTTTATTTTTTACAAGTTGACGATTGTGTTTTGTGTGTTTAATCATATTCCACCTGAATCACTGTCCATTGGTGAGTAATTTGCTAAGCCATATTTCAGTTTTAAATATAACCTAGAATATTGAGGAAGATAAGTTTGTGAAAACATGTTTATCTTGGAACGGCTAGAAATGATGGACAGTTGAGGTTCCAAGTGGACTTTTCTAGCTCTAACATTTAATTTTAAGTTATAAATTTCATATTGTAACGTTTTGTACTCATGTATACAAATAAACATTAGATTATACTTTATCCAATCTTTACATTATGGTCTTTTACCATTGATCACATATCAATAAAATATATATTTTTTCTACAACTTTTTAATATTTAAATTCACAAAAAATACATAGTGTGTATGGTGCTATCAAAAGAAACTCTTTCCATTTTAATATTTCGAAAAATGGCTTGTAAAAAAATATAAAAGTAAATTGTGATCCAAGGTTAAACAGTCTTCCTTATACTCTTTGAGATATAGCCTATTATATGTTTGTGGTAGTTATTACCGTCTGGGAGAAAAACCTATACGTGAATTAGAAAATAAAATGAACAGAAAGTGGAAAATTTAAATAAAAAAAGGTTTGTAGATAACAATTATTCAAATTTTCTCAGTGGGGAGTTGTTGTCAATACCTTAGGAACAGTTTTGTTTCGCAGTACATACCTATTCCTGGAATGTAACCTAAAACGTCATTTTATTTTTCTATACCGATATTCTAAGATATATCCCTGCCAAAAATGTCTCATAGAAACTGATAGAAAAAATCTATAAGAGAACTTTTGAGATCCAAGTTGGATAGTGAAACCGCAAATCCGTATAGAACCATATACGATATTCATCAATATATTATAGACATTACACATACATATTCCTTTCATTTCTAATGGCATTCCCCAACGTGAATCTACACACATAATTCATATCCGTTTGTATTAGCGATTCCTAGGATTAATGATATATGTTTCTATGAGGTCACGCAGTTTGAAAATAAATGAGAATGTATAAGATTTCATGGCAGTCACTTGTGAGGGTCTATGGTTTTCAAATGAGGTTCTCACACATAACACCTATCTGTTTCTGATGGCGATTCCCAGAATGATTGATATATGGTTTGTATATGTTTTAACAAGTGGTAAATGGAAGAGAGTATATGAGATTGAAGTTGGATAGTGAAACCGTAAAACCATATAGAACCATCGGCGATATTCACCAGAAGTCATTATGATTCACAGATACACATTTTATTTCTAAGGGGAATTTCTCAGTAATATCTATAGTTTTTAAATGTACTCAGCATACAGCTCCTATATGTTTCGAATCGTAATTCCGAGGATGAATGCCATATGTTTTTATATGGTTTCATATGTCCCTACTGTTGGATGGTGGATTCATACAGGTAGATAATGGCAGACTTACAAGAATCTATGGTTTTAAATGTGGTTTTCACTTATAACACCTATCTGTTTCTGATAGCGATCCAAGAATGATTGCCATATGGTTTGTATATGTTCAAACAAGTGGATAATAGAAGAGTGTATGAGATTGAAGTTGGAGTGAATACGCAAATCCATATAGAACTATCGGCGATAACCAGAAGTCATTATGATTCATAGATACACTTTTTTACAAGCTTTTATTTAAATTGCCATGTTTGTTTGTTCAGGTCAAATCTTGCAAGATGAATTAGAACCACTTCTAGTCGTCCAATTAACTTGAAATTTGGCAGGTGTTTATAATTTCGGTGACAATGCTTTATGAAATTTTTGTTAAAAAAAAAATGGCGGTTCCAAGATGGCGGACGAGATTTGTGTTTATGGTTCGATTCGATTCAAAATTGGAATATGGGGGTTTTCGGGGTCGAAGAAAATCAAAATGGCGGACGATCTCTGTGATTATGGTCGGATTCTATTCGAAACTGGTATGTTGGGGTCGGAGATTATGAATTTTTGTCAAAATTCATAAACTGAACATGAGGTTGAGTTTTGTAATTATGATCTGATTGTATTCAAAATTGGTATGTGGTATATATATATATATATATATATATATATATATATATATATATATATATATATATATATACCGGATTTTTTACAGAAATTCAAGATTTATGAGGAGGAAAACATATCATAATGAATGCAATAGTAAATTACATCAATTTCTCCCATTTGTTCGCCAGAAATAACTTTTATGAGTTTTTGAGAATTGCAGGTGTTTTTATTAATGTTCAAGAAATTGAGTTATTCAGAACCTTTACATATGTGTGAAAATTCACAAATTGCTTTTCGATTGCAGCATTGTGAGGGGTGAATCTAACTCTTTATGTAGACTGTAGACTTTTCCAGGGTGTTTATATTCGAAGCTGGGCATGCTACAAAAGTGAAATGGACAGACGCTCTATCTTTTCACGCCACAGACGGTTGTTTTGGGATAGCATTATTCCCTGTGCGCGACCCCGATGCAGATCCAACATTTAGCCCTAGACGATAGACAAGTTATTAAGTTCATATTTTATTTTATCCCGTTTCATTCGAATTCATTTGGATACTACTCATCTCAGAAAAAGGTCATTTTTTCTTCTATTAATTCGACATCATTTATTTTCAGGTAAAAAAACCAATCGTTTTCGATCTTTGCTCTCAAATTCTTTCAAATCACGACCAATTAGTTTTTGAATATTTCGTCCCTTTCACCCACGAGAATCCAATATCGAGGGATCAAAACGAAACCCTACCTTCTACACCCAGAAGCACTGGAAGACTGAATGACGAAATTGACAGTCGTCCTTTCACTCCAGAGATAACAATCCGAATGAGAATATATCTACTTACGGGAATATAACTGAATATTTTTTTGGATTATTTCATAAGGTTCCATCAACAAAAAAGAGAATCTTACTCTCTGTTAGTTTTGTGAGTAGGAATGGGAGAATACTCCTAAGAAAATAATAAGACCGATAGTGTGACTGAGGTAAGAAAAACAAAAACGAAAAAAAAATACATTGAAAGAGAAATGAAAAGGACATTGGTGGAATGGACAGCAGATCTGGAAAAAAATTATAATAGAATATTTTTGAAAACATATAGAAATAAAATATTTCCCTCGAAGAGATATGAATGTGAAGAATCGAAGGTGAAATACTCTCAATTATTAGAAAACAAAGACTGAGCGAAGATAAAGGTATTTGTACAAAATACATATTCTGCAAAAATGTAAATATATTCTGAAACTGACTAATATGGAGATTTTATTTCTAATTTTTCAGATGACTATCTGAAACAAGTTTATTGATTTAGGAATCGTGATATTTTGTTGTGTTTTGAAGATTCCAGAGAATTTATTTCTGTTTTAATCTTTGAAAAAGCAGCACTAAAAGCTCTGAATTCACAAACTTGTGAGTCTAGACTGACTTGGGACTGAAAACTCTCCCTAAGACAACTGGCTATGAATAATCAGGTTACTCTGATGTGGGTGCAAGAAAATCAAAGGCAATGTGGAAGCGAACAGCCTTGGAAGGGGCAAATACCCAATTTTCTGGCCCAGAACCCGTCTGTGATATTTTCAAAGCCCACATCAAGGAAGAGTTCCGGCGCTGGGAAGCTGACAAAATTGGAACCCACTGGAATGAAGACAAGCAAAAACGCTTCTGAGCCCATCGCAAAAGAAAGCTGAACAGCTTCTCGAGTTGGGCAAGCAAGACTTGAAACTGGTACTGCTCACCGGACATTGTCCTCCGAGGTATCACCTCAAAAAACTGGAAAAATCAGACAGTGAACTGTGCCGTTACTGTGAGAATTTCGCTGAAACTGCAGAACACCTGCTTTGCGACTGCCAAGTGCTGTTTTGCAAAAGGCTTGAGTTTTTCGAAGGAGTTTCAACGCCCTTATCCACCAGGAACTTAGCTCTCAGGAAACTGATACGCTTCGCAGGGGGTCTCGGAATCCCGGGTCTTGAATAGGTGAAGGGTAATGTACAAAAGACCTTACAGGTTGAGGTACGGAGGGGCTGAAGGGCCATACCTCCCTATGATCTACTCTTTTGAAATGTATTTACCCCTCTTCTCCTGGGTACCCATGTCAACAGGAGAATTCCAATATCAGCAAGATTTCTCTCGCATACGCATACGTTTTCGCAAAATCTACTAGGTATGCTACCATGTTAACTGAAAGGGGACATGGACTTCACCCAGCTATGTCTGGGATCGTCACAAGTATTACCCCCTGTAGGGACACATGGCGGGCTTGGGCCCCACACTTCTTCCTCAGTCGATTTTATGGAAAAATAAATAAATACATTTTGATTAGCAAGGGATTAATTTTCCAAAGAGGAGGACGTCATATCAATTATAGTTTGATTCTCACAATTGGTATTACCATAACAGGTAATAGTAATGAGATAAAGAAAATTCGTGTTGTGGTTATCTACCTGAAAGAGATGAAAAAAAAAACAAATACATATTTACAACATAGACGATTCCAAAACAAAGTTCTCTGTGAATTTTATGAAATGTTGGATAATTATATCATTTTCTACATTTTTCTAATATTCAATAGTTTTCGCGTGGTGAATTTCAAATAATTCAAAGAACTCTCAAAATTTTATAGACTTTTGGGATCGGGGATGGATTATTCTTGTTTTATCTGTCATATTTTTGTTTCTATAATGAGATACCATCTTGTACCATCATATCATCCATGACTGGTCCCCAGCAATTATAATGTTTTTTTATGTGTAGTTATACATATAATGGAAGTGAAGGAAGACGTCACCTAATGGGCTAATCATTTGAAGACATCAGAAAATACTTAATATATGGGAACAAAACAAAAATAAAATAATTATTAAAAAACATTTTTGAAGACAAGCTTTTATTCAAATGCACTAAAAAGTAAAAAATAATTCCTCTGGATGTGTGACGTGGGAGTCAAAAGCTTGTCACGCAAATTTTTCAGTTTGAATACAGAAGCGACAATCTTTTGGATCTATAACTCACGGAATAACCCACATGGCTTATCCAAAGCAATTACTTTTTACTTTTTAGTGCATTTCAATGAAAGCTTGTCTTTGAAAAGGTTTTTTAATGATTATTTTAGTTTGTGCATTTCACTACGTACGCCCTAATCAATGAATTTTTGTTAAAGCATCGTTATTATGAGGCCTTTTTATTCCTTCCTTTAATTTCCTTTTTATTCTGAGCTATCTAGTCCTCCAATGAGGAGACCATCTAGAGATCAACTCATCCGCCATGTTGGAGTTGTCATCTTCAATTTATTAATTTCAACTGAAAATAAATAATCTCCGACTAAATTCGTAATCTCCGACCCAAAAAACCCCGACATTTTGAATCTAATCGGGCAGACATCGAGTCGGGCCGACATACCAATTTTGAATCGAATGGGGACATAATCACAAAACTCGTCCGCCATCTTAGATTTGTGAATTTTGATAAAATATCCTCAATCTCTGACCCCGAAAACACCCACATACCAATTTTGAGAGAGAGAGAGATTATCGGCCATCGTGGAGCCGCCATTTTGATTTCATGCATTTTGAAGGAACATTCATAATGTTCGACCCTGAAAACCCCCACATACCAATTTTGAATCGAATTGGCCGGTATCTTGAAGCGCAATTTGGTTTTTCCCTCCAACAGTAATTCCTTGGGGTGCCATTTAAATTTCATAATCTCCGACTCCAAAAATCCCCGCATACAAATATTGAATAGAATCGGACCATAATTACAAAACTTCTTCACCATTTTGGAACCGGCATTTTGAATTTATAGATTTTGATTGATATTGTCCTTAGATATCAATCAATTTGACAATGTAATATAAAATAAAAGTTCTGTTTAACATTACCGCCACCTGGTAACATCAGTCGGTACTAATCTAACAGTTGGCAACAATATAACTATTTTCAAGTGACACCCGTCAGGTGTCGTTGGCTTAGATATAATTGCGAGATTAATTCCTAACCTGTCAGTTTCACTTGTCACACCACATAGAGTACACATTTATATTTATATAATTTTAAACATATATATATATATATATATATATATATATAGAAAAACTTCAACTATGCACAATTTTTTTTAATGACTTCCATTCAGACAACAAGGAATACCCCAAATTTCATTTTAATTGAAATTTTAGGTTTCACCTATCAGAGAACACCAAAAACTCATTCAGAGTGAAAACTTCAAAAAATCTTATTTCGAGAAAAAAAATCATACATTTCAAGAGTGGTTTTACATCAAGAATTCAATAAATATATAATTTTTATTACATACTCAATGGGACAAAATGTTCAGAAGAGATTTTTTTAGTAGAAGCTGTAAATGATTATATATCTAGGTGAATCATTATTTTGTTGTGATGCGAAGATATTTGGCATTTGCAATACATGTATCAAATGAGGTAAAGATCGATCAACCTCTAAATAAAAAAAAAACAATTCCAAAAATTATTCAACGTTAACCAGAAATCAAGATATATTTTTTCAATATACCGCATTTATAAAACGGACTTAAAAGTATAAAATAACTTTTCCTTGCCCCATACAGATTTATAACCCTATACAGATTTCTAACCCCATACAGATTGTCCAGAAAATTTGTGCTTGTGAATTTTAATGATTATGAAAATAGTTGTATAACGAAAAACGTGGGATGCATGAATAGTTCATCTGAGTCACTAACAATTTTATTGCACTGCAAATGATATGAACTGTTATGTGAGTTTTCTCAACAACAGCTACTCCCTACACTCCTTACTATTATCTATTGCATTTGACCACATTTTTTGTTTCAAATCTTACAACTACTTTCATTGCTTTTGAAAATTCACAATCACAGGGAACTGCATGGGGCTAGGTGAAATTATTTTATACTTTACAGTCCGTTTCATAAATATGGTAGGTATATTAAAAAAAAACTAAATAAGTTTTGCTTTCTAGTCTTGTGTGTGAATGTTTAAACATTTTGATGAGATTATGACAGAGACATGTGACAAATTTCAGGTTCATTTCACTTAGTTCAAAATCGATTGCTCCTTACTATTATTATTATAACAGACAGACAGACATGAAAGCGAGTTAATATTGCATTGTCATCCAGTTCAGAGCTACGTTTGAAGTTCAAGATCTAGCTCATCGGGAAGTTAGTTTAAAATGGATTGCTCCCTACATATTATTATTACGAAATTTTTACCGAACGGACAAACAGACAACGAAAGCGAATTAATATAAACATGGTAAAATAAATAAAATGAACCCATTAATTTGCTTGTTTTCAATTTGACGGGAATGTATGTGTCATACTATTTTATGTATTCTAACGATGTTCAGTAGGTTATTTATTAATTTATTTGTAATTAATTTCGTTGTTACATTGACTGACTATTTGGAAGGCAGTGCACATTGTGCACATTGCACAATGCACAATTGCACAATTGTACACATTGATTCATCGATCATTTTGTTGGTGCTATTTTTAATGAAATACAAGTTAATTGTTGTGATAGAATGCCCAGACTATACAGTGAAGAGCGGTGTGGAGTTCTTTGGACCGCCTTGCTAGTTTCAAATTTATTATGTTTCAAGCGAAGTTTTAGAAATTGGGAATTTGAATGGGGGCCAGAATGTCTTCCTAACCTCACTTTTTGTTCCGTAAACGTTCTACAGACAAACAAACAGACAGACATGAAAGCAACTTAATATTGTATTGTCATCCAGTTCTGAGCTATGTCAGAAGTTTCAAGTCTCATCAGGAAATTAGTTTAAAATCGATTGCAAGATTTGTAGCGAACAGTCACGAAAGCGAGCAAATATAAGCGTGGTAAAAATCAGTCATGCTGAGAAGCTCTACAACTATAATTATCACCTTGGAGTGTATGACAATATATATCTCAAATGATCCTGTGTTGTCAAGGACGTATTGGCTTTTCTTCACCCACCAACAGAACTAAATTTTCCCTAGACATCCTGGATTTTGTTTCATATGCAAAGTTTGCCCTCCTGGAAATTTCAAGAATAATTAATTTCCAGTGAAATATAAAACACCAATGTACCAAGTAAAGTTTCGATGGGATTAATGATTGAAAAGTTTTTCCTCACTGAATTATTCTTAGACCTTCTAATAGGTATTAGCTTTCAAGTTTCAGAATTCCCGAAGGGTTGTGGTTCACATTCATTTAGATTATTTTGAAGTTTAGCAGTTATATATTTATGACTGTTTTTTTAACATCTTGATATACCTATGATACTGTATATTTCGAATAACAGTTGAAGGTTAATTTATTGTTCAACATAATGGCATTACAAACAGACAAGACAAAACTCGAATAGCTTGGTCATTCCAAAAGGAATATCTGTACTTCAACCAAACTGATTCATTTCACTGTAAATACCAACCTGTAGTTATAAATCTTTTTGATATATTTTCTCGACTTTTCACTATTATTCGAAATCTTCACTTCCGCTTGAAAATATCATGCCTGGACGTGTTCGCATCAATCCAGAAGTAATGGCAAAATCAGAATTTGTGGAAGTGGAAGTAATTGTGCTTGGTGGAGATCTATCCCAATCTGATTTTATTCTTTACCAAAAACTGATCATCCTCCCTAAAGTGCACACCGCAGACACAATTTTTGTCACTCAATTGCTCTTTGATTCCTTCCTAAAGCTCTCATCCAGAAGTCGTGCCTCCGAAGAGTGTCTCAGAAATCACATATCATTTATAAATTTAAATTGTATTGTTCTATCATTGTCTAAAGAGACAATGGTATTAAATACTATATTTTACTTACATAAAATGTTATTCCAGTTTCACAAGATGAAACCATGCACTTCTTTTTGAATAAATCTATATTTCGAAATGAAAACAGAATTCTCGATTTTCTAACACCACAATTGAACAAGCCAAACGCCAAAAGCAAACAAGAATCAAATTCTAGTGCGACACTGTCTTTTTATGCCATTTTCTGTGCCTATTTTCCTTGTATCAAAGGTAAATACCCCAAAAATATAACCTAAAATAGAATCTTGGGAAAATACTGATTCGTCAGTAACGGCGACATCGAGGAGCGAAAAGCCGAAGCTTTGATTTGAATAGATGTAGTAATGGGAAAAAAATAAAACTGTACTGTTAGTCGCTGTCTGCCGATTCATTGTAGGTATCTTCGACGATTTCGGAGCATACTGAACATTGTCTGAATAAATTTCTTAGGAGAGTTGCTCTTTGCTGTTGACATCTACTCAACAATCATTTGAAACAGGTCAGGATCTAAGAAATCAATCAGGCCATATCTGTCGCACGTTTGATCCCACACATTTTCAGATATGAGTGCATACACCAGGGTTTCTAGACATCTTAGTCTAGAAATACTGCTAATGACACTGCCTAATCTTGTACGCAGTGCTTCTCAAAAGTCCCCTCCCCACCTCTTGTTTTTGGAACGATTATACATAAACAAGTGAAATTTGGAAACTGAATATTGAAGGTTGTAAACTTCCCTACTAGTGATGATAGATGACGAAATCGTCAAAGATGACGTCACAAAGCCATTGTGACCAATAATTTTAAATGAAACCCTACGGCAAGCGACACCTCTTTTAAAAGGTATCGAAAAAACCTATTAAGTGGTACTTATTTTGTTTGTGTTTATGGCAGTTTTGGTGACTCGCTTTTGAAAAACGCAAAGCTGTGATGAATTAAATCAGTTGATACTAAAATTCCAAATTCAAGCTCCGCCTCTGGATAGTTGTCAAATAAGCTGAAGTTTTTGTTAGTCTCCCTAATTCTACGTTTTTGTAATTGTCCAAGTTATTGTACATTTAATAATATGTGTATTGTTGATCGAACGTTTAACTGTTTTAGCAGCTTTTGGTACTTTTAATATTTTTGTACATTTTAATAATTTGTTAAACTGTTGTGAGCCGAACGTTAAAGTGCTTCAAGAAGCAAAATGGTACGTGCTTTAGGTGATAAAGTAGCAGCGATCCCAATTCTTGGTGAAACTGGACAAAATATTCATGCAGCAGAACGCATTTTTGATGAGAGGTTTCCCGATCGCCCCGTTCCGAGGACTTATTAAAGGGAGCTTCTCCGTAAGTTTGAAACAACGGGTAGTATTAATGGTGCGAAACGATCTGGCAGACCACAAATTTCTGATTTGAAAATTGATATACTGGCAGAAGTAATAGGTAATCCTACTTCTTCAACAACTCACGTTGCATCTACCTGTGAAGTCAGTCGGAGTACAGTACACAGGGTGTTAAAAAAAACAAATTTCATCCATACAAATTGAAAATGGTTCATCAACTCTCAGATGACGACCCAGACCGAAGACTAGAATTTTGTGAAAATATGGAAACTAAAATTAACCAACAGCCAGACTATGTCAAAACAATTTGTTTTAGTGACGAAAGTACTTTCTATCTTAATGGAAATGTAAATACACAGAATGTGAGGTATTGGAGTGACGCAAATCCTCACCTGTTTCGTGTGAAACACATACCCAATTTCCCCAGGTGAATGTTTGGGCAGGTATCCTGGGAAACCACATCGTTGGGCCTCTTTTTTTAGATACTTATTCAACTGGTGAGGTTTATCTGGAGCTGTTGCAAAACGCAATAGAACCGTTAATCCTTGAAATTTTGGAAGATAATCCAGATGAATTCGGCAATTTGGAAATAACATTCAAACAGAATGGTGCTCCTCCACACTATTACGGTTCAGTAAGACGGTATTTGGATGAGGAGTATCGTGGTAGATGGATTGGACGACGAGGTTCAACGGAATGGCCAGCTCGATCACCGGACCTCACACCTTTGTATTTTTTCTGGGGGAATACCTTGAATCGAAGGTTTACGCCATCGAACCTGACAATATTGACGTTTTAAAACAACTTATTGTTGCAGAATGTGAGGCTGTTTCCGAAGACAAATTTGCAAAAGTACGAGAAGAGTTTAAAAATAGAATATTTCACTGTCGGGAAGTGAATGGAGGTCACTTCGAGCAATTTCTTTAAGTAGATACTGATTCTTAAATCTGTAATTAATATCATACTGAATGGAATTTGAATTTTAATGTTTACTAATGAGCCATTGAAACTGCCATAAACACGAACAAAATCAGTATCATTGAAAAGGTTTTTTCGATATCTTTCAAAAGAGGTGTCGCTTGCCGTAGGGTTCCATTTAAAATTATTGGTCACAATGGCCTTGTGACGTCATCTTTGACGATTTCGTCATCTATCATCACTAGTAGGGAAGTTTACAACCTTTAGTATTCAGTTTCCAAATTTCACTTTTTTATGTATAATCGTTCCAAAAATAAGAAGGGGGGAGGAGACTTTTGAGAAGCACTGTATATTTTTTATGTTAAGGAACAAATTGCATCTGATTTTGATTCGCCCTCCCCGAATCCGAATTGGTTGTCTGAAATTAATTTGTACCTCTTGATGAATTTGTCTAGACGAGAATTTATTACTTTTCCTGTAATTTTTGCTAAGCATGTTATTAATGTTATTGGTCGATGATTTGCTATTTTGCTCTTATCTCCTGCCTTATATATTGGTTTAATGATACCTATTTTTAAGATGAAGATGGAAACTGTCCTGTTTCCAGTACTTTATTGGCCAGATAGGTTATTGGAGTCTTTATCTGTAACTGAAAGTACTTCAACGTATCGCCAGAAATTTAATCAATTCCAGAGGCTTTTCTATTTTATATATTGATAATTATATCAGATATTTCCATTTATGTTTCAGGGTCAAGATAAATAGAGTAGTTGTTGATATTCCTTGGTAATGGATTTCTTGCTGGTTTAGGTATTTGTTCCGCAAACCTCTTTCCTACAGATGCGTAGTGCGAATTGAACAGATTTGCAATTTCTTCGTAGTTTTCTGTGATAGTATAATTTTTGTCTTTTTGATTTTTGTTATGTGATTTTGTTCTTTGTTGCTACATATTTCCCTCACTACTTTCCAGATTGATTGACTGTTGCCTCCATTTTTATTTGTTTCATGTTGTAACGAATTTTTCGTTACTTCCTTATACATAACCAATTTCTAATAACTTTACGGTGGTACGGGTCAGTAGTCACTGCTCAGGTCGTGAAGAATGCGCTCTTTATTATCGTCCCTGGAAAATGGTATCATGACAGTTGTATTCATGTCAAGTGAGCGCTTGTTTTTTCGATAAGTGTTTTTAAATAGAGGAAAACCCGAGAATGGTTTGTGGAAAAAAACAGGGAATTGGTAATTTGCTCGAACCGAAAGGATGATTGATCTCTTCTTCGATTGAACCTCAACAAAGGCGGGTGTGATGAGTGAATTGATTTTGGTACCTTACGATTTCTAAATTGAATTGTTGAATTTGGTGGAGTATAATTATTTTCTTTATCTTGCAATTAATGTAGTAGATGATAAACATTATTTTTTCCGCTTTTTATCCGCTTGTTATTTTCGAATTCTTGGATGGTAGTTTTTGAAGGTTACGTATGAATTCAATACTGTAAGATTTTTGTCACTTTTGGAATTATCAGTAAATTTCCGATTAAATAACCTACATATCATTTTATATCTTACTTTGGCTAATTTCTATCAAGGTTGATTTGTGTTTTGGATTTAAGTAAAGAAAAAACAAACCAAAAATTATTTCGGCCATTTTGGGCAAGCATTAAGTGCACATGTCTATGTGTCTGACATAGAATTCGTTCAGACGATTTGCAACTAATTTTTTTTGGAAATCAGTTCTACGCTTTTCCCATTTTTTGGTACCAGATAATTGGTAATTTCGAGTGGATGAGCGCTTACCTCACAAAGGGTGATTATTCCAAGGATTCCGATTGCAAAGGGTGTATTCGACTTTTCTGGGACAGTTCTGCAGTACCCTATAGGACAGTTCTCTGGTAAGCAATTTTTTATTTAATTTCATAACTATACGTTTATGAGATTATTTTGGTTTTCTCTAGAGAAAGAATTGCTTCTGGAGAGGATTGTACCTCTGCTTAACTTGTCTCAGAACACTCGATTTAATATATTCCTCAAGCATAAAATTTTATTCACATTTAATAAGTTCCTTTTATCGATTTATTTCATTCAATTCACAGTGGGGGTTATTTCATTTTTAATCGTTGCAGAATCAATTCATTTCAGTCACTACCTTGTCGCCAAGAGCAGGGAAATTCATTCTATTTTTTGAGAATTACCTGGCTTATCGATTTGAAAAGGGAATTGCCGCCCTATTTCGAAATTATCTTTATCTAAGAGAGTTGTGCCCACTGAAAGACGTGCGGTCTCCCTCTTCTGTTTATCTCTGAAAATTCTTCAATAAAAAGAATTATTTAACTTTATCTTTTCTGAGAGAGTTGTGCCCACTGAAAGACGTGCGGCTCTTTCTTCTTATCTTAAAATTTTTATCAATATTTTGGTTCATAACACTATATTTTCCTATGGTACTTGCTTTAACATAGTATATTTTTACTCTGGCAACATTTAATTATATTGCTTTAAAATACTATATCTTTTATCTGGCAACTTTAGAGTATTTTGCTTCAAAATACTATATTTTTTCTCTGGCAAAGTTTTAAGGAAATTCAATCACCTTATCAAAGCTTCTTTGTTTCAAAATTTACGTGAATTTTGAAAGAACGTTTAGGGTGAGGTTTGTTTGTTTGGTTTTGAATTTTGCTCATTGTTAATAATTTTTGTGAATTATTAAAATTAACTTGAAAATGTAAATCCAGAATAGCAGATTTGATTGCTATTATCTTTGTTCTTTCACTGTTATCTTCCAGTCTGATATATGGACTGAGACATATTTTTTTTTGTATGCTATCATTTGCATCTATCTTTTGACCCTAGATTAAAATTTGAATCATAAAAACTTGAGGTTCAAAGGATATCCTTCGTTCTTCCCCATTTTGTACAAATTTTGATTCCTTCCATCTTCTTCGCATGATATATACCACGGAGTGAAGCCACCTACTGAGACAGAAGGACTGCTACTCCAGGAGGTCCTACAGCTCGTCAAATTCACCCTGGTCCGTGAAGATCAACCAATTCACGCCAACAAGGGGGTCTAAAACCAATAAATAATCACCCACGACCAGATGCGTCGTCGCACCGCTGAGACCAGATTCGTCGTTGTACCGCTGAGACCGTCTTCGAATAAACCAGCCTTCTCCATCTCCCTCCATTGCAGACCTTCTCCGCAGGTATATACGTATCACCACCGTCTGGAGGAATCTGACTTATTTGTAAATGTTCAAGTTTTTTTGGGTCAGAAAATTGCCATGTACATGTAACTTTTCAATTTTTTTCCTTGCATTTTTTCTACTTCAAGTAATATTGTTAAAGTTGTTATGAATTCCACTCACTTGTTAAAGCTTCTTAGAATAACCAGTCACTCTTAGAATTCAGTCTGGAATAAATTTGTTAAGTTGATTTCCTGCATATTTATTTGCCTTCCCATACAAGCTAGGTGACATTTATTTAATTTTGTTTATCTTTGGTTTTTGTCTTTAGCAAGCCTCAACTTTTGAACTAGTCGAGTTGATTAATGTATAATTTTTTTAGTGGCCCAATTTGATAAACTAGGAAAAGTCATCAATTGAACCTTACTCACGGCCTAACCGTATCCATCTGAGCAGCCTATCGGCAAAGTGATTTCACCTTCTTGAATTTGAATAAGATAATTTCAAATTTGGGGTTCAAAAATAAAGGATGTTGCAATGTAGTAACCCTTTTTTGCGTTTTTTATCAGACTATTTGATGTTTTACGATATCTTAGGTCTTTGTTTTTCAAATCAATATCCTCTGGATGGATTTAATTTTTTTTTAAATAACATGTCCCTTATATTGGTGCATTCAACTAAGCCTGGAGTTATCCAAGGTGTTCTCTTCAGTTCTTTGTGTTTGATTTTCGTTCCTCTTTTTTTACTTTCAATCATTTTGTTCAGCACATTTACTGATGTTCGGATTCAAATCTTTCATGGAATAAAAGTTTGCCCACTCATAATTATTGAGATCGTTTTTGAAATTGTCATAATTAATGAATTTTTACACAAGGTTCGTTTGTTTTCTGATGGTGTCGTATTTTTCTGGAATATTAATAGAAACTGCACAATGGTCAGTTATGTTAAGTTGTAATTTACACAAAATTGCATCTATTGAATCATTTTTTTCTTTAAGGAATATGTGATCGAGACAAGTGCCACTGCTTTCTCTAGTTGAGCAATTAACTGTTGAATGAAGTTAAATTCATATAGATTATTCAAATAGTCACATGTTTCATCATCCTCGTGAAGGATATTGATGTCAAAATATCCTACTATAAGATGAAAGTCTACATTATATGTATTTTTTTCAAGTGTTCTATTCGTTTGTTCTTGAATATATTTTTATCTGTATACGGAGGTCTGTATATTGGGATTAAATATATAGTTTTAGGACCAAAATTGATTTTTATTCCAATGGCTTTGCAACAATCTATCTCTATTATTGACTGTGTGTACTGCACATTTTTATTTATGTAATGAAAAACTCAATTCAATATTTTGGAGAAAATACTGATTACACTTATAGTCAATATTTTCTCCAAAATATTGAATGACACCAAGAAGTTATTATTGTCGAAGGGATTACATTTTTCTGTGATACCTAATGATGTGGATATAATCACAGATGTTGAAGAAACAGCACAAAAACTTCAATACGAATTATCAAATGGATTCCAAATTATAAATGAAATTATTCTGGATAAACCACACAAATAACCTCAAATATTTCTACTCTGGAAAAACAAACTATAACTAGCTTGAAAAATTATAATTCAATCAAAATTTTACCTGCTGATAACATAACAAACTTTCAGATATTGTAAATGATTCATCTAAGTATACCAAAATAAAGAAGGATCCCACGTCAGAAACTGAAAGGAAGGTCAGGAAAGTATTGTCAACCCATACAAAAGATCTTGCGTATTATGAGAAAAAACATTTAACACCTTATTAGAGTAAACTCCCCCACTTATATGGTCTTCCAAATCTTCATGAGCCGAACATTCTGAGGCCAATTGATAGTTCAATTTGATCACCATGTCAAAATTAGGCAAAAATCTTCTGAGATTCATCAATAAATTTGCTGGAATGAGAGACAGCTATATCCACGATACACATCATTTCCTTGACAAGTTGAATCATACAGATTTCAGTAAAGAGAACATCATGGAAAGTTTTGATGTGGTTAGTTTATTTCCGAATGTATCTGTTAAACAAACACTCGAAATAATAAAACTTAAAAATAAAAATTGATGATACACTCATTACCAGATCCAAATTGAATGTGACTAACACAATGGAAATGTTAGAAATATGTTTAAACACCACTAATTGTCAATTGGGAAATCATTTCTATTGGCAAAACTTTGGGATGGCAATGGGTTCCCCACTATCCCCAGTAGTGGTGACATATTTATGGAAAACTTTTGAAAAAAGCATATAGATTCCTACCCAAAATGTCCCAAGGTCTGGTGGAGGTATGTCGATGACATTCTCATAATTTGGCTCCATGGCAGAGAAGAATTGGAAACTTTTTCCAGTTATGTCAATGAAAAGGAACTTTTATTTTATTTTACCGAAGAAGTGGTAGAAAACCATCCATTTTATTTTCTAGATGTATCAATCGAAAAATATCCAGATCATTTTGAAACTACTGTAGCGTTTGGATTCACCTAGACTAGGATTAGCGCGTTTCTGTATATTCACCAAGATGTCGCCACCAATCCAAATGTCCACCGGACAAGATAATATTTGATTTTAAAGTTAAACGTTCATCTTGTTGGATGTGTACACTCCCACAGGAGTCCCACATGAAATGTTAATGAGAATTCTCATTCATCCACTGAGTACAGTCACTGGATGTGAGGTGATACATTTTCAGTTCGTTTGTTTCGCTTGAACGCCACGTGGAAGTATCTTTCTACAAGTGTTTGTCTGCTGACACATGTATATAGTATTTTATTTGCTTTTAAAGTGGTTTCAACTACTGAAACGTTATATTTCCTTTTTAACTGAGAGCTTTCACCATTGCGTTAGTTCAAACTCTTCGATAGATCGCGACCATGTAGAAGATCGCCAATTACAGGAATGTCAAAAGATACTTCGTGCGATTGCGCTCAGGGGGTTCGTTTCGGGAGAGGATGCCGATTGTCAAGAGTTTGATAATCTTGGGTTTTGCCTCGGAAATACATTGAGGATGTTTTTGATATTTCCACGGACGTTGTAGTTTACAAGTTTCCTTTTCCCCAATTCCTCCTTTATTTTCAGGTGCATCCTAATAGTTATAACGATGAAGTCTCCTAGAGTAAAACAGTCCGGAAGCAAAATACCTCTCCATTCGGATTTCCGGGCTAGAGGTACTCGAGGGGACTCAACATTAAAGATTAATTTTTGCAACATCCGCGGACTCAACAAGAACATCAATGACGTCCACCATCACCTACAGACGAAAAAACCGGATATTCTGGCTCTAACAGAAACACAAGTAAACTCGTCCACCAACAAGGTCCATATGCTTTGTCCTGGTTACGAACTCCATTCTCGATTCAGGTTCAAAGGTGGAGTCTGCCTTTACGCTAAAGCTAACCTTTCATGCCAGCGTGAGGAGAGTTTGGAACCGAAAGACTTTGATGTGATGTGGTTCAAACTATCTGATACCAAACTGACTAAGTTCCTCTGCTGCCTTTACCTATCACCTAATGAACCTTCATATAACGACCTCTTTGAGTTTTTATCACTCAAACTGGACTACATTCAGGAGAACTATCCAACAGCTGAAACCATAATCATGGGAGACTTTAATGTACATAACGCTGCCTGGCTCAAATTCTCTAACAAAACAGATGATGCGGGTCGTCAAGCCGAGGCCTTCGCCATCACTCATGGTCTAGAACAACTGGTCGAGCTACCAACCCGCATCCCTGATGTCAACAACCAGTCTGCCAATACACTAGATCTTTTCCTCACCACCAATCCTGACCCGTATAGAATAGAAGTTTGTACCCCACTTGGAAACTCTGATCACACCCTCATCTCCACAACATGCTCTTTCCATTTACCATCGAGCTGCACAATACCACCCCGTCTCATGTGGCATTACAATTCGGCCGACTGGGAAGGTCTTCGTATGTTTTTCTCAGCGTTTCCATGGAAGAGTTTGTTTCTCTTCAGTAGATCAACACGATGTGCTGAGACAATTTCTGAAATCATCATGTTGGGGATGCAAACTTACATACCGAATTCCGAAGAAGAACATCATCCGATAAGACCTGGTTTAACAGAAACTGCTCTAGATCTGTGGCTTCCAAACAGGCAGCATACCATCGATGGCTAAAAAATCTGGGCCCTGAGACCAGAGCAGCATATGTCGAGGCTAGAGGCATATGCAAAGAGACAATAGAATGCTCAAAAGATGCCCACAATGCCAAAATAAGATCAAAACTTGCTGAATGTCCTAACGAATCCCGTTCATTTTGGTCTTTCGCCAAAACCGTGGGAAGAAACTTCACTTCCAGCTCATTTCCTCCTCTAACCAAAGAAGATGGAACACTAGCAACGACTGCCCAGGAAAAAGCCAATATCTTTGCGCACCTATTTGCTGGAAATTCCACTCTGGATTCATCGGGAAAACAACCCCCGAACATTACACCTATTGACAGTCACATGCCGAGATCACCTTTCGCCAACGTACTATCAGAAAGATTTTGCTGGGTCTCAACACCAACAAAGCCTGTGGATCTGACGGAATCCCGCCGATTGTTCTCAAGAAATGTGCCCCCGAACTAACACCTGTTCTTTGCAAGTTGTTCAACCACTCTTACAATTTGGGGGTATTTCCGTCCAATTGGAAAATTGCAAGAGTACAGCCAGTCCCTAAAAAAGGCAAAAAGGCCCTACCTAGCAACTACAGACCTATCGCACTGCTATCTATTATTTCAAAGGTTATGGAAAAAGCCATCAACATCGAGCTCATGAAATATCTGGAAGACTCAGGAATTGTCAACGATAGGCAATATGGCTTCCGCCATCAGAGATCAACTGGTGACCTGCTCGCTTACGTCTCACATATATGGCAGCTATCTATTGAAAAGTATGGAGAAACTTTAGCTGTGGCATTAGATATCTCCAAGGCGTTCGATCGAGTTTGGCACCAGGGACTCCTCGCCAAGCTTCCGTCTTATGGCTTGCCCCATCAGCTGTGTTCCCTGCTTGCTAGTTTTCTCTCAAACAGGTCTCTCCATGTAGTGGTCGATGGAGTTTCATCTGACACTCTACTCATAAATGCTGGTGTTCCGCAAGGATCTATTCTCGCACCAACACTATTTCTACTTCACATCAACGACCTGTTGAAAGCAACATCATGTCCAGTACACAGCTTTGCCGATGATAGTACCCTCCATACCGCTTTCTCTTCCAGGGCCCCTATATCAGCCCGTGAAACCAGAAATGAACGAGGAAGAAATGTTAATAATATAAATATGGACTTAGCAACAATTCTCGAGTGGGGATCTAATAACTTGGTAGAATTCAATGCAAACAAAACACAAGCATGTCTTTTCTCTAGAAAAGCCGATCTCACTGTGCCTAACATAACTTTGTCAGGAGTAACCATACCACTGAAGTCATCCATATCGATGCTTGGTATTACTATCAGCAATAACCTTTCCTGGGAAAATCACGTGAGGTCCATTGCCAAAAGTGCATCCCAAAACTTGGTTTTGTTTCGTGCCAAGAGCTATTTCACCCCACTCAGCTGCTTATGATCTATAAGGCACAGATCCGACCTGTCCTGGAATACTTTTCCCATATTTGGAGCGCGGCACCTAAACATATCCTGAGGCTATTGGATTCTGTCCAAAAAAGGGCAATTCGTCTCGTCGGTGATGCCTCGCTTACAAACTCGCTCACTTGTCTGGAACACCGTAGAAAAGTTGGCGATTTGTCTCTATTTTATAGATATTTTCATGGGCGATGCTCTTCTGAAATATCAACAATCGTTCCTGCTTTGGCAGTCTCTTCAAGATTAACCCGTCAAGTTCAGTCATCACACCCCTTCGTGGTCACTTTGGAGACCTGCAGAACATCACTTTCCAAAGACTCGTTCATCCATCGAACAGCGAGGCTTTGGAACTCATTGCCTAGGGAGGTGTTCCCCGAGGCATACAACCTCCAGAAATTTAAGAAGAACACCAACTCCTACCTTCTTTCCCTTGGTTTCCACGATGTTCTCTGAACATTACAGGATATCCCTTTTCGTGGGAACCAGAACATAAAGAAAAAAAAATTGTAGTTTTGAGAGCATAGTAGCTCACTGGAGATTTGCTGCTCGATTTTGTGGGAAGAATCATTTATGGGATTTTCAAGAATTCCTGTTTTTGATGACTTTATGATGACTTCGTAGTTTGCCATGCCAGCGTTGAAGTTTGGATGACTAACCTCCGAAGAAATGGTTGGGGCACACTTTCAACTTTTCACCGAGATACGAGAGGTATGCAGAAATTACATCAGTACACAGCTCAGCAGTCCTAGTGCTGATCAAACTGAACAGCGTAGAACACATCGTGGGAGTGGTACTATCGCATCATAGATTCAGGCCTGTTAACCTTCAATTTTTATTTCTTCATCATATGATTTACCTGCATTTTCTTTACATATTACAAATTTTATGTAAGGTGGACGTACAGTATTGAACGTCAGCTAACTACTCATCAAATATCTCAGTTAGCCACAGGTATCTACTTGATGAACCATTTGTTTCTAATTTGTGCATTATACAGGGTCATGAATCTACACAGTCCATTTTCACCATGTATGTTTGTATCTCATTTGTACATATTTGAGTTTCAATATATGGGGTTTAAGTAAGGTATTGTTCCACTTCAAGAGAGTCTCAACATTGGTAATTGTTGTATGCAAATGTGTTGAGAATTGATGTTTAAAATTTGCAAATATTTAATAATTTCAGCTATATTTACTATCCTCATTTTCCCGAGTCAGACAAGGTTTTGAACTCAGTAGTATTTGTATTATTGGCTTGAGTGGCGCCCAAATTAACTTCTTTTTAGTAAGATACTGACTGAACGGATATAACCCCGACCGCGTGACTCACCGACTACCATAGCTAACGGGAACGTAACATTTCTCCCACAGGGTAGGGAAAATGGTTACACTACTGTTTTCAGGAAAGAGACACATACGAACAAATACCCCAATTTCAATTCAAATCACCAAATGTTTATAAAAAAAGGTGTCATCAAAACTCTTTATGACAGAGCTGATTTGATTTCTTCAACTCCACAGAATTTCAGAGATAAAATTGTTTTTATAAGAAATGCCCTTGGAAATAATTCATATCCAAAAAGTTTTGTCAATAGAACCATCTAGCAAATTGAGATTAAAAAACAACACCAAGACCCTCAACAATACCAAGACCCTCAACAACAACTTTAAGTAACGTATGTAATTCCATTCGTTCCGAGTTTTTCCGAAAAATTCAATAGAATCGGCAGCCAATTCAATGTCAGAACGAAACCAAGAAACGAAGAACAAAATTCAAATAATTGTGTATAGAGTGTTCCATGTGTTTGTGGTGAAACTTACACGGGAGAAACGTCAAGACTTTTGAGAATAAGAAAATATGAACACAAAAATAATATAAAAAATGAGAAATTGGAAAATCAAAATTAGCAGAACACACAGTTAGTACGTGAAGGTTGGAATAGATTTGATGAAATCTTTACAGGACCAGAAGAGAAAAATCGCTCGGACACATCAATTTTAATTTTCAAACATGCACTTTTCGACATTTAATTTTTTTGGGTGACGTCATAATTGTGTTAGTCGTCGTCATCGTTTTTTTTTTTAAATTGCAACCCCCATATTTGTCGGGCATAGCTATATCCACAGTATTCTTCCAACAACCACAATGAAATTGTGTAAATATCCAAATTCAATTCTCTGGCTCAGATTTGCGCATTCCTGGGCACTTCCTTAACCATACCAAAATGTAAGGCAATTCAGTTAGGACAGTCATACAAATTCTTCGCGTACAAGAGTATCATGGCATATCTCTACAATCCATATGAATCAAAACCAAACAGGAACAAGTCGGAATTACGAGACAATTAATCCTATCCTCATATACCCAACAATTCATTGTAAAAAAAAAACCTTTTGATTTCCCTCAAATATTTCTTACCAAAAAAATAAGTTCAGCATCTTCCCTTATAAACCACACAATCCTTCTTCACCTTTCACAACCATTCTTCATAAAATACATTATTCTTATATACACACATACATATCCAATAATATAGTAGGACTCCCGAGTCGCGGGACTTTTACTCCGCCAGCTGTCGTTTGAAAGGACACATTTTTCTGCATACAAAACGTATTATTTCGTGAACTACTGATAACTAACGATTTAATGAAATGAAAACAAAAAATACTCAAAATGATCAAATTAGATGTTCAAATTGTCTGCCATACTCTTCTTGACAATACCCAAGGCGATATTGAAGATCTCTTAAAACGTTTCTTATTGTTTCGGGTCCAATTACTCTAATTTCGTCTCTAATTTTGTCTTTCAATTCTTCAAGATTGATCGCTCTATTGAAATAAACACTATATCTGAGATAACCCCATAAAAAAATCTAACAGGGTAAGGTCCGGAAATCTAGCTGGCCATTCTATTGTTCCGCGTCTACCAATCCATCTGCGTGGGAAAGTTTCATCCAAATAATCACGCACTGGCCGCCAATAATGTGGTGGTGCGCCATCTTGTTGAAACCATATAGAGTTATCCTGTACATTATGGTTTCTGCCATTTGGATACAACGCGGTAATTCCCAGAATTATGTTCGGTTGGAATAACTCCAAATACTTTTCACCATTCATAATGAAAAATGGACCCAAAATTGAAGTTCTAACTATTCCGGCCCACACTTAACTTTTTGTGGAAACTGGGTATGTGCCTCCATTTTCCAATGTGAATTCTCAGGGGCCCAATATCGACAATTTTGTCTATTCACAGTGCCGTTTAAATAGAAGGTGGCTTCATCAGAGAAAACAATTCGATTCAAGAAATATGGGTTATTGCATCGTTCCATCATGATCTCGCAAAATTGTAATCTGCGGTCGAAATCATCTTCGTTGAACTCGTGGACTACATGAATTTTATATGGGTGCCATTTACTAGTTTTCAAACATTTCAAAACTAACGACTGACCGATTGAATACTCGGCTGCCACTTCGCGACTTGCTTTGTGGGGATTTTCCATTACTGTCAGTAGAACATCTAATTTTTGATCTTCTGACATTCCAGGACGACCTCTCATGAAATTATCCCTCACATAAACGAAATTTCGGAACTTCTTCTCAACTTTGCTCACAGTCGATTGTGCGATATGATTATCAGGGTAACTATCATTGAATATTTGACACACCTGATCTTGTGTCCGAGTCCACTCTCCGTAGCCAATCATCATCAATATTTTAATTCTTTGAGTCTCACTCAAACGAACCATTTAAAAAAAATTAAATGAACTTTTGCATTCTTTGCCAATACTTTGACAATTAAATAATAACAATCAGGTCCACATTGCTAATTAAAAAACAAAAGAAAAGGTAGTTACGGATAAACGTAACAAAAAATGTATCTACCAGGGTCATGACAAAAGTAGTGGGTCCTCTTAACATTCAATTAATTTTTTCTTGGCAATTTCATTTTTGTATTATGCCATGGAATTATATGTTTTGAATGCTAAAAAATGTCCTCCTTCAAACGACACTTTCAAATATGCGGTTTGCAATTTAAAAAAATCGATGGAGTCATAACTGACGTCACCCGAAAGAATTATATGTCAAAAAGTGCACGTTTGAAAATCAAAATTGATGTGTCCGAGCGATTTTCCTGTTCTGGCCCTGTGAAGAATTCAGCGAATTTATTCCAACCTTTACGTGCTCGCAAACAGGAGTCCATATGGTAGACTGGGATAACACGAAAATTCTTATGCACGAACAAAATGATACGAAAAGAAAATTAAAAGAAGCTTTCTGTATTTTATTGAATAGAAATGATAATATAGCTGCGTGTTCTTTCACTATAGATCTATGTTCCTATGGATGGAACTACAGAAATTTCGTACAAAATTGGTCACGTTGAATTGAACATCCTGTAAACCTCTGCGGTCAGATTTTGACAAGCAAAAGTCAAGATAATACGAAAAACTTTAAGTGCGATTTAAAATTGTGGTTATTTTACGAAACTAAAAGTAAATTAAAGAATTTTTTCTAATTTTGACATTTAAAGTGACACTTTTCGAAACTCGTTGACGTAAAATTTTTCGCAACTGGTGATGAAAAGTAAATTTAACCACCAGTTGCAAAAAATACAGGAATAAAATTTGTTATAATTTTAAGGCTAAACTACTTGAAGTACTTCTTCACTACACTAAAAAGTGAAAAATAATTTTAATATTCAACGACTATGCCAAAAAGCGTGGGGTGCTTTGTCGAAATCAACCACCAAGATACCAGAACCGGCAAACCTACGTCATTTTAGCAAAACTGAAATTTTGACTATGAGTGTAGTTGAGAAGGTATGCGTACTTGTTAGCTTGAAAGCGAGGCCCTTTTACAGATAGCAGGTACAGAAGTACATAACAAACTTTCTTACTTACTTCAAAGTATGGTAATGAGTTTGACAATTAACGTCGTCCGGTGGCCGAGCGCTAGACTCAGCTCTGGATCTCGAAAATTAGCGTGGGTTCGAATCCCCACACCTTCCAATTTTTTTTTATTTTTTACTTTGATATTGAGAAATAATTTTTTTTTTGTATTTCAATATTCATCGTCGTTGAATTTATAAATTATTTTTTGATTTCAAGTGCGTTGAAAGCGTGTTCTTCAGTTTTTTTATATATATATATTTTTTATATTTCTAACTAGAAAAAGGATCACATTATATCAAAATTAGAAAAAATATTGTGTGAAACACGTTGGGGAACACTATTTTTCGTATTTCGCTTTCTTTTGCGGAACTCGCTCGCTCGTTCCGCAGAAATTTGCTCATTACGAAAAATAATGCTTTTCCTAACTGGTTGCACAAATAACTATTCCAATATTACCGTCAAACGGGGTTACTTGAGACATTTTTGAGACATTTTCACGAATATTATTATTGAAAATAATGATAGAATCATGCAATCTTTGCACAAAGGTCTAGTTGATTCTCAGGTTAAGCATACCATCAAAAGGGCTTTTTTTATTTTTTTATTTTTCTCAGTTATTGATTTTTTTATGGGTGTCTCAATGTACCTTGAAAATGGGGTAACTTGAGACAGTCATGAAAAACGTCGAAAAATGCATGTAATACTCTTCCAGGCTAACTTGAGACAATTATATATCATTAATATGAATTCTTAAAATTATTTCACAAAAAAAAGTTCCGAAAATATATTACAAAAATAGTTCAGAACATATATTACAAAACTAACATAATTTATCTCATAATAAATCCACATTACCACTAAAAATATGAAGACCCCTTTTTATGGAAAGTGTTTTCAAGACACTAATAATCTGTCTAAATTCCACCCTGTTCATATCAGCAGCATCTGGAAAGACGAACATATTCTTCGATTCTTTATATCGCCTCAAACAGCTCACCGTGTATGATTTCTCATTAAGTTTATAAATTTTTGCTACAAATTTCTTTGAGCACTCTTTTTTGTTCCTGCATCATATAGAAACCGCACCACAATGAATAAACCTTGCTTGAGGTCAGTGACCGTAGGTGAATGTTTAAGAATAGTTGTTTCATCATCAGATAAGACTTCCATATCATCAGAATTAGAATCGGCACCCTCATATCCACTAGGACCATCATTCTCACCTTCAAGTGTTTTTTTTTCAGTTATTAGATCTTTTAATCTTACGGCCGTTCCGGGCCCAACATTAAGTTTTTTTTCTTTTAGGAGTCGGTTGCTCTCTCACAGAAACATGTCTTTTGATAATGTCTTCGAAAGCGTTTTCCATATTCGGATTTCGATTCTCCTGATCTTCTGGAACAAAACCAGGCAGTCTCTTCAAAACTTCCAATCTATTGGTAGGGAAAATTCCTATGGCTCTAAATCCACTTTTGATATTCACAATGCTATTATTCTCCACATTCTCTAACGTTTCCCTCAACAGCGTTGGGAATTGTGTTTTTGGAATGCAACCACGGTTTCTCATTTTCTATTCTGTGAGCACCTTGCGAAAGGCTGTTTTTAATGGTTTGAAAAAGGAAACGTCTAGTGGCTGACAAACATGCGTGCTATTTGGTGGAAGGAAAATGAACATAATATCATTACTTTCGCATTATTCAATGATTTTCGTTGAGAGGTGGGACGCTAAATTATCCCCAATGATGGCCTTCTTGCCTTCACGGCACCTGAAATATGGTATAACCACTTTAAAAAACCAGTCCATTGTAACCAGTCATGACCCTTTGAAACGCCTCTCTTGTGAGCCCTTGCGATCCAGGTAACTTTTTACCATTATCCATATTTCCATATGTGTGAAGGGATAACCCCAATTCGCAGCTATTTCTATTGCACTGACAATTGCATTCTATTCAAAACCTTTTGTCTGTCAGGATTAAAAACATGAAGTCCCCGGTATTTTCTGTTTAGAGTTGCTCTTGGTATTCCATATCGTTCTTCAGCCTCTCGAAGAGAAAATCTGCCTTCCACCACTTTTTCCAAGGCTTTTTGTAGATTATCATCTCAATAATCCATATATTTTCTGGAACCAAGTTGCCTTCTGTATTTCCGCGGAATGTCTCAATTTACCCTATAAAAGTAGAGTTTTGAAAAATGTCTATATAACTTTTTTTGGACATTGTTTTGAGGTTAGATTTATACATGATATATATTGATCGATAAATTGTATTTTAATTTTTGTGGATAGAGTAAGCTGTTTTTTCACCTCAATTGAGACAACTTCGATGATTTTAAAATAACAAAATATGCATATATATAGCAGCTGAGTTTTTGTAAAGAATATTATCGCAAATACCTACTATATATCTTGTATCATATCTATGCAATACAGAATACATCAATATTAGTTGGATAAATATCTCCTAGAAGGCACTACCAGACCGATTTTGTTGAAATTGCAGTTTGTCTCAAGTTAGCCTTACTGTCTCAAGTAACCCCATTTGACGGTACTTTTGTTGTACAATATTTTAAGCAAATAATTCTCAAACAGTACGTTATAACAAATTTGAAATTGAAATCTTAATTTATTTTAGAATCCAGAATATCAAAAACGCAGTAACGTATCGGGACAATTCAAGTAATTTGCCCTTCTTAGAACAAATAATAAAGAATTTTTATTTCCAGGTGGAGAAAAAACCCCAAATAAGGAAAGCAATACTTTGAAATTACTTTGTTATATATTGTATCTCTAAACCATTCAGTTCAGACAAACGAAAGGATGTAGATAATGCACAATGAGTGATTCCAGAGGGGTAACTATATGGAAACTAAGCCGACCATGAATAACCGGAAAAAGGATAGGCATCAATCGCAAAAGAGGATTGTCACCAAACTACTCTGGCCTCAATTTCGAATCATCCATTACATCTGAGGTATGATGTGAGCTTGTTGTAATTATCTAAATAATGGGTAGTAAAACAGAAGTTCTCACGTCATAGGGACCAAAGTAATTTTATTCAAACTGTTAGATT
This sequence comes from Gonioctena quinquepunctata, assembly GCA_018342105.1. NCBI lineage: Eukaryota > Metazoa > Arthropoda > Insecta > Coleoptera > Chrysomelidae > Gonioctena > Gonioctena quinquepunctata. Next base: position 85,565 of record JAFIRS010004045.1, read on the forward strand.
CATGTAGTTGGGAACGCCAAATTATTGATGATGGTATTGATAAATGTCTGAAAAGGAAATAAGTATGCACTTGTGATTTTCCACACACAGAACTGGGATTGCCTCTGTATTTATATATCCTTTAAGTTGGCTTATTATGTCAAACTCTTTCATTCATTCAGATAATCATACGAAAACTCAGATTTTTTTATTTTTCATTCTCTATATATTTTCCACTGATTTTTTTGTGGGGCTTCAATACATCATTATGTTTGCAGAACAATAATTCCATACAATGAAAAAAAAACCACTGATGGTTTGATATGCCATTTATATTATTCGAATATCAGCACCAGTGTAACAGATTTAGATTAATTGATTAGATAGAGAAGGTTGAAATCAACACAACAACCTCCGTATTTTTGTGAGAACTCACAATTCAAGTTTTTGTAAAAATATGGCCAAATAAACTCAAATGGATAATTTTCACCTTATTCTTATACACTAAGAGAATTCTCTACAACAGAAAATATCACTTCTACTCATTCTTCTTATTGGTTACTCTAGTATACATTTTTGAGAAAGAAATCAATCCAAAACATGGGATTAACTATTGAAATGAACAAAAAATATGACAGATGTCCAGCAAATAAAAAATCGAACTTATTGTCAGGAGGTAAGCTGATAAATATACAGTGCTTTTCTTGAATCTCTCCCCCCCCTTTTATTTTTTGAACGGGTCAACTCAAAGAATTGAAACTTGTGATAATGAAATTGATGCATGAATACTATATTTTGGAGTAAAATTGACAGATGAAACTTTCAAGATGGCGACTGGGCGTCACCTGGGAAAAAAAATTAAATTGAAAGGGGGGTCTTGTGACACATCCTTTTGAAGCTCCTGACGAAAACTTCACAACCCTAGAATATAGAGTCAATATCTTCACCTACAACAAAATGGCGGAACATTTAATAATTTCCTAAATACATCGACGTTTAACTTCAGTTCAGAAGATGCTCGAAATGGTTGCCTCAAACTGCTTGACATAAGAACAGCCTATCCGATATTTCACGACGAACATTTTCGAACACAGTAACGTCGATATTTCTACAAATATCTATTATTCTCTGCCGTATATCTAATATTGAAGCAGGTTCAGTTTCGTACACCTTGTGCTTCAAATAGCCCCATGAAAAAAGTCTACAGGTGTCAAATCTGGCGAGCGGGCTGGCCATTCCGTAGGACTTCGACGGCCAATCCAACGACCGGGGAAAGTATTATCCAAATAGTTTCTTACTTGTCCGTAGTAATGTGGTGGTGCTCCATCTTGTTGGAATACAATATTCATATCAAATTCACTACCCAGCAAACATGTTAGGCGTGGGCCTCTGGAGGTACTTTGAAAACAGCCGACAGACAACATAAGCGGGCCATAATCATGATACGTCGTTGGCCTGGCTAGCCCGTGTCGCGACGGCCACCAGTAGGCCTCCAGACTACCACCCGCTTGTTTACTAAGCGGGACTTCAGTGGATAGACAGAGTTAAAATGAACTGATATTTCATGGTACAGATTATGGTGCGATTGCGGGTATCCTACTAATCAACCGCGTCATTCCACTGTTGGAATTTCATCAATAATCTATGCAAATATACAGAGGCGTCCTATTCAAAATGCAGTACAGGAAATTATAGAGTATCTTGGAAGGCAATGAGCATAAAGACGGTTTCAATGAAAACAAAATGGCCCATATAAGCGTTATACCTTCGAAAACAGATTATACTCAATAAATTCACCAAACACTCAGAATCGACTGATTCATGGACTAGATATATACAATTCACTGTTTTCACTCTATGAAGCCACTAATTGTAGAGGATTTCTGAAACTGTAGTGCCAGTTTGTTCCTATTTACCAAATAACTTTTTCTCCATTTCAAATGGTTTCCAAGATACTCATCCATATTTCCCAGATATTGCATTTTAAACTGGCCTGGAAAAATATTTGACCGAATAGATAAAATGACAACACACAAATCTGAAAAAATTCTCGCCACTGTGATTATTTTTCATGACCACATACCACAATGCATAATGACCAATGACCGGACAAAATAGAAAATACGCGATTTGACATCCTACACGAAATCAGCAGTAGGGCCATCTGCCAACGCAATATTCAGTAATGCCAATGTTGCCTTTTCATTACAGAGGTCGCAGCGGATATCATTCCAATTATTTACCGACATCGGTGTACCGCTGCCGACATCTGACCGCAGTTAACAGCTATCTATTTACCGCTTATTCATGTTTACTGGGTAGGATTCGCTTCGACGATTTCGGTGATTAGAGGGTCAACAGTATTTTCCAGCATATTCAAATACAGTTCCCGTGTTAAATTTTGTTCAATGAATAGAGGTCCTACAATATGGTTTCCCAATATTCCTGCTCAGACGTTAATTTTTTTTGGATATTGAGTATGAGTTTCCCGGAAAATGTGAGGGTTGGTGTCACTCCAATAACGGCAATTTTGTCTGTGAACCTTGCCGTTGAGATAAAATGTGGATTCGTCACTGAAACAAATATTGTGGAGTTAGGTAGGATGCCTTGCAATGGTTTCCGTCATAATTTAGCAGAATTATGTTCTTCGATCAGGGCCATCTTCAGTTAACTGGTGTACCATTTTGATTTTGTATGGATGGTACTTATTCCTCTTCAAAAGTCTCCACACAGTAGAAGGACACACCTCACAAACATTCGCGAAGGAGGAAGTATACTGTTGAGGATTTACTATCATCTCACCAATTATCTGAACTTGCTGTTCATCCGGAATGGACGGATGACCTGGGGGCTTTTTGTTCTGTACACTACCGGTAGTTGTAAATTTGGTTACAAGCTCCCTTAAATATCTTCTACAGATAGGACGATTCGGGAAACGATCATTAAAAATTCTTCCGGTTCCGTGAAAGTTACGCGTCGCACCGTAAATAAAAATCCCTTCGATTTTTTTTCCAATGGACGAGAATTTACCATTTCAGAGATAGTTCACGTGGTACCTATTTACTAGTAAAACCGGAAACTAAATGAGAATATTTTAACTGAACAATGATGTTCGTTGTCGTACTGACATTTCTTGTCATTTTTTGTTTAAACAAAGAATAACCTATCAAACTTCATTGGGTTGTTGGGATTGCCATATGGCAGAGAAAAACAAATATTTCTAGATGTATCGATATTAATGTGTTTGTATTCAGGTAATTATTGAATGTTCCACTATTTTGTAGTAGGTGAAGATATTTACTTTATATTCTAGGGTTGTGAAGTATCCGTCAGGAGCTTCAAAAAGATGTGTCACAAGACCCCCGTTTCAATTAATTTTTTTTCCCAAGTGGCGCCCAGTCGCCATCTTGAAAGTTTCATCTGTCAATTTTACTCCAAAACATAGTATTCATGCATCAATTCCATTATCTCAAGTTTCAATTCTTCGAGTTGATCCGTTCAAAAAATAAAGGGGGGGGGGCATTAAAGAAAAGCACTGTACATTCGTACCTTCTACGAGATCAGGGAGGTCAACACAATAGTTCTGGATATAGCAGTCTACAGGAGTTTGAATCTCTCTCCACATGTCTATTTTCATGAAAAAGCGGGACTACGAGAGTTCCATTTTCAAGGCAGAAGCCATTGCAGACGATGAACTTTGTTTTGTTTTCCATTCAGCCTAAAACACTAAAACTCCTCTCACAGAGTTTAAACTTGTTCAGAAAATTAGGACTGCTCCAGAAGACACAAAATTCTGTAGTTACATGAGGATGAGCTCATATGCGGTGTCTTCTATCTATATATGGCCAGGACGGTGCCTCCACCACTCCAGTTCAATCAGGTTCAAATGTATGTAGGTCCCGGATACTAGATGTGGAAACTGCCAAGAGGTGTCTGTGAGCACAGTATGCTTAGCAATGTGGTCTCAGTCCATATTCAATGTCATAACTAAATATTGTATTGCCATCTACACTAATATATTGACCAATGTTTTCTTACGCTCTGGGGAATATTGAGTTCATTGTGGATAATGTGTCGAATATATTGGAACTACTCTCCACCTTGGCGGGTAGGTTGCTTTTTGGCCGTTGTCTCACTGCTTAGCTTGCTGCTTGTAATCCATTGCATGTAGGCCATCATGTTTGTGCTCCAACATAGCACCGCTGGATATAAATAAATAAAGTATTTATGGCCCAACAGAAACTTTTTACAAGGCAATTTAATATTATAGATGATAATTTACAAGATAGTATTAGTTTCTAACAAAACATACAAGGGAATTGACCAGGAACAGTGCAAAGAATAAACATAAGGTATGAGACACAAAATAGTACAAGCATGGTTCAATCCTAAATCACTATAAGTATGCTCGAGATTTATTATTTAATTTCGACTTACTGCAGTTGAAAATATCACATATATTTGATAGCTTATTTGCATTATAACACATTACATTGATCGGAGATTTAGACATGATACTTGTTTGAGCTCTTTTACACTTGAAGGTGGTATTTGATCTAGACTCCAATCTCGGCACATGGAAATCAATTTGAGATAATAGTGCTGGTGAGTTCACTTCACCTATTAATAGCTTGTGCAAGAACATAATGGATGCTTGATGTCTGCGTTTTTCTAAAGATATGAAATCAAATCTATGTAGTAAGTTCGTATAATCACATCCTCTTGAAGGATATGATCCATCGACCTTGAAGCACAGAAACTTTAAGAATTTTTTCTGGACTTTCTCGATTGTAGTTGAAGATTGTACATAAATAGGATTCCATATTAATGATCCATATTCTAGCTTCGATCTTATCAGACTGAAGAAGAGATGAGAGTGCAGAAATATCATTAAAGCTTCTACAATTTCTGAAAATAAAACCGTATATGCGATATGCTGATTTAGTAATCATTTATGTGAGAGTTGAATGTAAGCTGATTGTCAAAGTACACTCCTAATTCCCTGATATTATTAACATGTTCTAGAATTGTAGTATTAATTGAGTATGGGTAATTGACAATATTTGATTTTCTGGTGAAGGTTAGTACTTTACATTTTGAGATATTGAGGAAAAGATGGTTTTTCAAACACCAATCATATATAAGTAATTGATTTGTTCCTGTAGAATTAAGCAATCGTCCAAATTGGAAATAGTAACATTTAATTTCAGATCATCCGCAAACATTAGTTTGTTGCACTCAAGCGACTCACAAAGATCATTGATAAATATCAAAAACAACAGTGGCCCCAGATTGGATCCCTGAGGGACTCCACTAGTTGCAATGAAGTTATTTGAGGAATATCCATTGAGAGAGACAAACTGCACTCTGTTTCTCAAGTAAGATTTCAAAAGGTCCAAAAAAGTATTATTAAATCCTAGACTAGTAATTTCATTCAATAGTATTTCGTGGTTGATTTTGCCAAAGGCCTTGGAGAAATTAGTATAAACCACATCAACCTGCCCTCTTTGGTCTGATGATTCACATAAGTATTGACTTAAAATGGATAGATTACTAATTGTGGATCTTGAGTTCATGAATCCATGTTGAGATTCAGAGATAATGTGTTTGGTTGCAGGATGAATGCGATTACATAATATGATCTCCAAGACCTGCAGGGTTATTTAAGATCGAAATTGGTCTATAATCGTTAACCATAGTGCGGTCTTAAGACTTATGTACTGGACAAATTTTCAAAATTTTCCATATATCTGAAATATATCTGTTTCAAGAATTAAATTGAAGATTGTAAGCAATGGACATATTAATGCACTAAGACAATCCTTGATGAAGAAGGGTGGAATTTTGTCAGAACCTGAGGTGAATTAATTTTTTAGTTTTCTACCAGCATTAATAATTTCGATTTCGGTTATTGGTTCACTGCTGATATCTACTGAGTTATAATTGTCATTGAGTTGCAGGTTTATCAAATCTGGTTCCGCCATTGTGTATACACTTTCAAAATATTTGCCGAAAGCATTTGGCGGGAATTCCAGAGGTTCTATTTTTGTTATGAATAAAAGACCAGAACGATTTAGGTTCATTTTTCAATTGTATCTGGACATTTAGAAGATAATCTGCATATGCTCCTTTGATTTTATCTTTAATATTATTCCGGAGTCTGCCAAACTCATGGAAATATGCAATATCTCCTGTTTTTTTGTATTTTTTATGTAGTTTCGCTTTTTGTTTGATTTGGCTTATAATTTCACTTGTGGATATAGAAAAAGCAAGATCGTAAGTGGTTTTGCTATTTCCTAACCAAACGTAGGTACTAGGAACAACAGCTACAGCGTGGAACCTGTTCTTCGGTGTACGGGAGGAGGAGGAGAGGGGGGGGCGACTGGGTGCTGGAACCATCCGCAGAATCTGCCTGGTATAGACCGGGTTTTCAGCTTGTAATTACTAGATATGCCTCAACCGGCCGGCCGAGTAGACGAGAACTACAGAAAAAAACTCACCAAGTTTAAGGTGGAATAGAAGAAGCAGAAGACTGCATGACTAATCGGTGGACTAGTTACGATCATGCGAACTACGGGGTATTTGGCGCCACCGGTTTCATTTGCGTTCCTGAGCTATGCGGGGCCCTGCTTCTCGTGGGACCTATCATGGTTGGATTAAAAAAAACAGGGCCAGGTAAATTTTCCAAAAACCATGGGAGGATGCAGAACTGAGGGTCGTTCAAGAGGCAGCAGTGCCTCACAACGATATCTTGGTGAAAATTCTATCCTGATGAGCAAAAAGCTCAACGCTTTTCAAATAAACCTCCAACATTGAAAAGCAGCCACACGTGTGCTTAGAAGAAGGTCCATTGGAGAGAACCTCAGTATAGGGTTGCTTCAACAGCCCTGGAATAGAGGACGAATACAAGGACTCGCAATAAAATCATGTGAGTTTCTTTTCTGCAACACTCATGAAAAATCACGAGCAGCCTTATTGATCGCACTCAACTCAACTCCTCTTCCAGAGTTTATCATTGGAGATTTAGCAACCGCCATCGTGAAAGTGCCAACTGAAAGAGGCACCCATCGATTCAGCTGAGGAACTAGATACAGCCTCCAAGCAGCTTCAAACTAGTATAATGAAAGCATATAAAATCAGCTGCCCAGAAAAACAAAACGGGCCTTCGTGGAATGAAGAGCTACCCAAAATTGGAGAAAAAGATAGGAAACTCTTCAATAGAGCTAAAAGTCTTGAACACTGGGAAGACTATGAAGCGGCTTTTTCTGAGTACAACAAGGAACTCAGAAAATCCAAAAGAAGAATATGGGGGCAAATGTGTGAGGGGATTACAGAATTAGTCCTAGCTCAACGCCGCCAGGAAGTTCTGTCTGAAGAACATACTAACGGCATCGGCATACCAAAGACTGGGAAACGTCCAGCAGACGTCTTAACGCCCCATCAGTCTCTTCTCCTTCTCCTGAGAACAACAGAGAAAATTATAGACTTTTTGATACATGCAATGCTGAAAAGCAGAATCATTGTAGCTGCTCTCGGAGAGAAAACGGTCAGAATGACAGCGAGGTGGAGTTCTATCGCCCTTGCTGTGGTCATAATCTGATAGTAAAGCTACATGAATCTGGAATTACGACTCAAGGTTACGCCGATGACCTAGTCGTCACTATTAAGGGCAAACATGACAGAATAATCTAATCTTAAGATAATCAGGAACTGGTGCGCAAAGGAGTTATTCAGGAGCCTAGCAAAACAGTGCTGGTTCCGTTCACAAAGAACCGTAAGTACGAACTGAAAGCCCCAACCCCGAATGGAACTCAGCTAACTCTTTCCAATGAAGTCAAACACCTGGGTGTCATGATCGACCAGAGACTCACATGGACAGTCATATTGAACATTATTTACAAGGCTACAGCGGCAACATGGATGTACCGCAGAGTTTTTGGCAAGACATGGGGTTCGAAGCCGAAAATCATATACTGGTTATATCAAACAATTACCAAACCCATGGTCACCTATATGCCCCATTAGTATGATGGCCAAAAGCACTGAGTACGAAACAAGCTGCAGAAACTGCAGCGGTTAGCTTGTCTGAGAATCACAGGGGCAATATTCACGTGCCCCACAGCACCGTTTGAGGTAATGCTGAATCTTTTGCCACTGCACTTGTGTGTAGTGAAAGGAGCAGCCAAAATAGCCTCCAGACTGTACCAGGCATCAAACTTGAATGCTAGAAAACTGATTGGACATCTGAAGATTCTGGAAAATATTCCCCCAGAATCCAGGTATAAGCCATCAGGTTTCATGCCAGCTAGGCACCACTTTGAAGTGATTTATGAAGTGGTTTTAAACAACCGCCAGATATTCACAGCGAATGGGCCTCAACTGGAAAGGAATTAATCCGTATGGTATACTGATGCTTCCAAGATGGACGAAAGGGCTGAAGAGAAAGTAACGGGTCCTACTTTTAGACTCTCAAAATCCCCAGCAAAAACCCAACAATTTTCAAGCAGAAACCCATGCTATAGGAATTTGCGCCCAAGAATGCCTTGAAAGAGGGTATAGGGAGACAAAGATCTATATCCAAGCAGCACTAAAATCTCTTAAGTAACACACTCGTGTAAATTGTAATAGAATATTTTTGAAAACATATAGAAATAAAATATTTCCCTCGAAGAGATATGAATGTGAAGAATCGAAGGTGAAATACTCTCAATTATTAGAAAACAAAGACTGAGCGAAGATAAAGGTATTTGTACAAAATACATATTCTGCAAAAATGTAAATATATTCTGAAACTGACTAATATGGAGATTTTATTTCTAATTTTTCAGATGACTATCTGAAACAAGTTTATTGATTTAGGAATCGTGATATTTTGTTGTGTTTTAAAGATTCCAGAGAATTTATTTCTGTTTTAATCTTTGAAAAAGCAGCACTAAAAGCTCTAAAGTCACAAACTTGTGAGTCTAGACTGAGTTGGAATTGCAAACTCTCCCTGAGACACAGGCTACGAACAATCAGGATACTCTGATGTGGGTGCCAGGTCACAAGGGAATCAAAGGCAATGAAGAAGCGGAGAGCCTTGCCAAGGAAGAGACACCACTCAATTTTCTGGTCCAGGATCCTTCTGTGGTCTTTTCAAAGCCCACATCAACGAAGAGTTTTGGCGCTGGGAAGATGACCAACTGGAATAAGGTTCCAGGGCACAGACAAGCGAAAAGGCTTCTGAGCCCATCGCCGAAGAAAGCTGAACAGCTTCTCGAATTGAACAAGAAAGACTTGAAACTGGTAACGAGACTGCTCACCGGATATTGCTCTCTGGGGTATCACCCCAGAAAAATGGATAGATCAGACAGTGAACTGTGACGTTACTACGAGAACTTCTCTGGAACTGCAGAACACTTGCTTTGCGACTGCCAAGCGCTGTCTTGCGAAAAGATTGAGGTCTTCGAAGGGGTTCCACTAACGCCGGCAGACATCAGGAACTTAGCTCCCAGGAAACTGATACGCTTCGCAAGGAGTCTCGGAATCCCAGGTCTTGAATAGATGAAGGGTAATGTAGATAAGTAGAAACTCACCTTTATAAATGCGATCAGAAAAGAGGTTTTTGGCTTAACACGTTGAGTACAGCTGTACAAAGAAAAAAAATCACTCAGCCGGCAATTTCTTTGGTAATTTTTATTGATATATATTATATTGATTTGTTGAAATCATGAACAGGATGTTCATAAAATCAGATGTGGAATCATATCTTTTGAATTTTAATTGCTTTTTTGAATGATTTAATTTGCGGCATCATGTTGATCTCACGCCGTCTGAATAGGAGTAATTGTATTATTGAGCTGGTATGGTACCAATGTAATGTCACATGATGCAGTAGGCGTTGTGGTAATCTGATTGGCTAGAAAAAATTCATTGTTGTGGCTATGTACAACTCAAACACGTGCCTTCTGGCGAGGGCTGATTTAAAGCTCAGTTGATGCACTGATTCGAGTGAAGAAGTCGTATTATTTATACGCAGAAATCCAGAACTGCAGAACTGCAAAGTGCTCAGCTGAAAGGGGTTGTCACTAACCTCGACAGACCCAGCAGGAGCCTAGCGAAAAAAATCTTCACCAACTAAAGGATCAAATGGGCCATTGATAGCTTCAAACCTCTGAAATCAGGATATTCCCCGCGCAAAATAGTCTTGAGATGATGGGAGCCCTTCTAGAAAATGATTGTCGAGGCTAGTTTCATTTTCGGTCACATACGGAAAGCCTATCGCCTCCATCAATCTCACCTCCTGTTGAAACCTTTTATTGTTCATAGTTTCATTTCATTTTGTCACCCTATATATGTTTATAAAAATAAGTCAAGTTATTTTGGATAAGTCAATAAAAACTTTGTACGACTGAAAATAAGTTTTATTGGCATTTCCTGACCATGAAGTGGGTTGAGTTGTGACACCTTCTTTCTCCTGAAAACAATAGAGAAAATTATAGACTGTTATATAAGAAGTGAATTCATCCTGGACAGACCGCTTCACAAAAAACAGTTTCCCATCAAGCAGGCAAATCAACGATGCTCAAATGACAGCATTGAAGATGCTCTATATGCATTCATAAACATGGAGGTGCTTTCGATAACACCTCACATGACTCCATCAGGGAAAGGAATATAAACATAGCACTGAACATGCAATGATGATAAGCAGAATCATTGGTGCTGGAAACGGTCAGAATGACAGCGGAAAAATGTTTTCTCCAAGGTGAGGTTCTATCGCCTTTGCTGTGGCCACTGACCGTGGATAATCTGAAGCTATATGAATCTAGAATCACGACTCGAGGTTACGCCGATGACCTGGTTGTTACTATTAGGGGCAAACATGATAGTATAATATTCAATCGCATGCAGACATCCATAAATATAATCAGTGGTGGTTCCATTCACAAAGAGGTCAAAATACGAACTGAAAGCCCCAACCCCGAATGGAACTCAGCTAACTTTTTTCAAGGAAATCAAATACCTAGGCCTTATGATCGACCGAAGACTTACATGGAACAGTCATATTAAGAAGTTGGTGCCCTCTTGCTCCTATAAAAGGACGAATGCTTCTCCACTTATAATGGATTCTGATGATATTCTGGAGTCATTGTAGTCGTGCCATATGCATGCATAAGGGTGCTCACAGTAAGCCGTGTAGTGTCCGCTATAAGTTGTTCCATTATGGTTGGATACAGCATAAAAGTTGTATTGACATGGAGCTACATTATCTGCTACATAATTACTCATATCCAATACTTCGAGAGGAAAGCCAGTGTTGACATTTAATTTTTCCATATATCTTCCCATAGGCAAAAATCGTTTCAAGTGAATTACTAATATTTTAGGGAATTTATATATACATAATGAATAATAATAAAATATGGCAACCTGGCGCATCGAGTAAATACGCTGTTTCTTTCGGCTACGAGTGAGAGTGATATATGGGGAACCATTAGTAAATTGGTAGTGATTCGCGTTGTGTTCACCCAATTTAACAGTGAGGTTGAACGCGTAGGCAGTGTATAAAACACCTACCATGTCAACCGAATGTGGGTTTTGCAACTCTGTTATCTCAGGAAGAGCGCCGGCAATTCAGTGTCAAGGTCATTGTAACAAAACATTCCACCTGAAATGTATGAAACTACCTTCCTGTGTTACCGAACTCTTCCAGAACTCTGGAATATTTTGGAAATGCCCAACTTGTAAGAAGTCGCAGGTTCATGCAGATTCAATAGTTTTACACAAACTAGGTGTTAAATTAGATGCAATGATGAAGGAGGTAGCCGAGGTGAAAAACAACCAATCTGAAGTCTTTAGCTCAATAAGATTTTTCAGTGACAAACTTGATGAGTTTACTAATCAAATGGAAGAGGTGAAATCAATGTCCAGTACTATGGATAAAATTCAACAACATCTTGTCACCGTTGAAACTGACAATAAAACAATGAGGGGAGAAATGGAAACACTACAGCAACAAAACAGAGCTGCTTATATCGAGATATGTGGTATACCTGAAAAAAAGGGGAAAATATAACAGTACTTGTGATTAAAGTAACTGAATCTGGTGGCATGGCTATCTCCAAGGATAACATTTTAAGTGCTCATCGTGTTGCACGCTTTAGTGAAGATAACAAGACCAACGGTGAAAAAAACATTGTTGTTAAATTTGCATCTATTTCTGCCCGTAATGCATGTCAAGAAAAATAAAAAGCCATGCCTAACCACATCCAGCCTAGGGTTTGCCACGGATTCACCAATCTACATCACCGAACATTTATCACCATACTTCAAACTTCTGCACAACAAGGCCAGATCTTTCTGCCGCATTCAAAACATCAAATACTGCTGGAAAGGATATGGAAATATTCATCCGTAAAAATGAAGAATCTCGGCCTATACTCATCTCTGATGACAGTTATCTCTCGAAACTATCTCGTTGAAACTCCCATTAAAAATTGTATTACACTCCCTTGTTAAAAATGGCTACTAAATCGCTTTCCCTGTACTACCAAAATACTAGAGGCTTGAGAACAAAATTGAATGACTTTTACAAATCGGTGTGTGATATGCAGTACGACATAATTTGTATCACGGAATCATGGCTCAAGCAGGATATCTCAAACGGAGAGCTATGTCCAGCTAACTACAACACCTACAGATTAGATCGTGACCCTAGAAAAAGTGGAAAAAAGAATATTTCTGTGATTTCTTCCACTTACACGATTTTAAACAATACATTGATATTGTCAATAGAAATGGTAAACTCCTAGATTTGGTATTGTCCTTGTCAGGTGAAGTGGACGTGGACCATTGCAACGTGCCCCTAGTTAGTGAAGATATCCATCACAAAGCTCTTGCCATAACAATAAACTCTTCTGTTGAAAAACTGGCACACCTCAACTCATTTGAAAAATATAGATTTCCACTCAGTGACTGTGAAGAAATCAATAATGTTGACTGGGAAAAGGTGTTGTCATCTAATGACATTGACACATGTGTTAGCAGAATCTATAGCATCATCAATGAAATTATAAAAACACATGTCCCACTTAGGGTAATAAAGAGGTCATCTATCCCCATCTGGTTCTCTGAAACAACTATCTCCACAATTCAAACAAAAACTAAATTTCATCAAAAATGGAAAACATACCCTAACGCAGGAGATTATGAAATATTTTCTGAGCTTCGGAGAGTAGTAGAATCTAGAATGAATGAGGATTACGAAATATATATTAACAAAACAAAGTCCTTCTGGTCCTACCTCAATTATAAAAAATGTAATGAATTACTTCCCACCCAAATGCACTTCAATGATACTGTAGCAACCGAACCTACAGATATATGCAACCTCTTTTCGAATTATTTTCACGGTGTTTACGAACCTGCCGACGTGAAAGCATCAATACAATTGAGTGATAATCACAGACATATTGATATACGTCATATAAAGAAAGCACAAATCATGAAAATATTGGAAAAATCGGACCCAAGAAAAAGTCCCGGTCCGGACGGGATGCCAACTCTCTTCATAACAAATTGCCGTACTAGCCTAGCGAAACCATTATATATATATATATATATATATATATATATATATATATATATATATATTATACAACAAATGCCTTGAAATAGGGGAATTCCCAACAGCTTGGAAGATCGCTCAAGTTATATCGGTGTTGAAATCAGGAAAGAAAAATGACGTCAAAAATGATCGCCCAATATCCCTGTTAAACCATTTCGGTAAAATCTTTGAAGCCACACTCACTGATATCCTCTTCTTTAAAATAAAAAATCTTCTCGATCGGAATCAACACGGGTTTTTCAAAAAAAAGATCCGTTCTGAGTAACTTGGTACCCTACGTCCAAAAGATTCACAAAAAGATGGAAAAAGGATCAGATATTTGTGCAGTGTACACAGATTTTCCCAAGGCCTTTGACATCACGATACCCTTGGGGTCAGACTTAGAAATTTCGATGTACACGGTAATCTTCTCCATATATTAGAGGATCCTTTTATGTCGCTATTAATAATTGTAAGTCGTCTCACCAATCCATGACATCGGAAGTACCTCAGGGGTCCCATCTGGGACCTCTATTATTCAGCATATTTCTTAGCAACATAGGTGGCTGTTTTGCGCGAACAGATTACATTGCCTACGCGGATGATCTTGAAATATATAAAGAAGTCAAATCATTAACCATCATATCAGGCTTAGAGCGGGATTTAGATGCTCTATGCTCTTACTGCAACGAACACAAATCATCCCTGAACGTTTCTAAATCATTTAGTTCACCAGAGAAACAATATACCTTCCAATAGAGTACGAGAATGAGATTTATCGAAAATATTCTCACATAACGCATCAACCGAGAGAGGTTCGACAGATGGAATTTCCTCCGACTGCCAACTGCAAACTGCCAGGGTTATTCAGTTCGGCTTAGGAAGTTTACTCTTCGTGAGGAAACACAGAGTTTGCCAAGATGGCGTGTACAAGAATCGTTGGTACAGCTAAAATAAATATGCACATAAGCCTAAAGTAAATTCAACAAAGACTGGGAGAACATCATTTAGAAAAGTATCATACCCACCCAAAATAAATATGTAGGCGCCGGTTTCCACGATACAGAGTATTATATAACAACTTTGAGCAACAGGCAAAAATCTGTCAAGCGATTGATACGAGCTATCGACAAAGGTTCGGTTGGCAGAAAAAAGTCAATGGTTTTTATGCGGGCCTGGGATAGTGGGAATATTTATTTACCGATATGAAATTGCAATGGCGAGACAGGCAACCCACCGTACATGTTCATACCAGGAGATCAACGCCGACGATATTCGGGGATGTATTCAGTTATAATTAACAACAAAAGGGCGAGGACCTATAAATATGCTTTGCTACAAGGTTGAGTTCCAGGTAGAGATTCCTGCGTACTTGAGCTGGTGAAATCGGCGAATAATACGGTTTCAAATTGCTCGCATGGAAAGTGCAGCGTTCGACATGATCTAAAACGCAAGAATCATTACAAAAAAATGTAATGCGATGAGGACCTTAAAAAAAGAGCAGTTATTTTTTTTGGTTCCGATCGGAATGCCGAAGACACGTTGTTGGCCTTGACAAGGACTAGTTTGCCAGGTTGGAAACGCACGTAAGGGCGACCGGAATGGGAGACAGCGCGGCGCTTGGCTTTAGACTTCCAGGGGCATCTGCTAAAGTCAATTTCTCATTGTGACTGAATTTCTCATTGCTTTCCGGATGCAGCCTGCCTCGTGGAAGCAATTTCAATTTTTCCAGATCAAATTCCAGCTCAACCGGTGAAAAACCCGTCGATTCGTGAACAACTTCGTTCAAAAATTCCTGGAAAAAAACAATGTCAACGGCTCATTTACTATGACGTTCAAGACAATACGTCCGTAAAATCTGACCTATCTCTCGTATACAGCGTTCGGAAGGGTTCCCCATAGGGTGTCGTACTGAAACGAAAATTTACTCGAGATGCGACAAGGCTTTCTCCCAAACTCTTGAGGTGAATTGTGTTGCATTGTCTTGTAGGATACGCCCGTGTAACGGGAAATAATACTTCACCAAACGATTTATCATAGCTCTCACAGTCGCCTTTTTCAAGGGACGTTTTTTGATATGTCATTGAAGTTGCCCCAAGATGTGAAAAATCGGATTGGAAAAAGGAAAGTCATTACCTTGTTCGTTCTTCTCATTATTTTGTTGTCGATCATCTTTCAATATCCCTTCGGCAACAACTCCATCATTGAAGAACATTCTTCTATGCTTTAAATTATATGGACTATCTCCCAGGACCATTTTAAAGTTGCCAATCATCCAATTCCTCAATTCCTGGCCTCTAGTTGATCGCCAAGTTGCCTTGAAACGGTTTCCTATCCCATTTTTCGTGAATACTCAGGAAGAAAATAAAGGCACAGTCCAGTTTGGCTTGAGAAGTTTACTCGTCGTGACAACACAGAGCTTGCCAAGATGGCGTATACATGAATCGTTCGTAAACCAGTACAGCTAAAATAAATATGAGTAGGAGATTTAAGCCGGTTCTGGGTCTCCCCCCACCACTATGACGTCACGTGTGACCTTGAATGGTTGCAGGTGTGCAGTGTGTGTGTGTTTGACCTTGAGATTTGACTTTGAGATTTGTCATTGAGTTTTGATATTGGGTTTGGTCGACTTTGAGATTCGACTTCAGTTTTGACCTTGAGATTCATAACATTAGGTTTTGACTTTGAGATTTGACCTTGAGTTTTGATGTTGGGATTGTTTCGGCAACCAAAAGATTTGATCTCGATGTTTGTTTGACCTTGACTAATGTTGTGGTGTAGGCATACATATTCTGTGTAGTCATGACCTTCATGAATCCTTGCTTCCTCCAAGCGAGGAGGGCGTTTGTCCTGTGAGAGAGCTAGCAGTGAACTGCGAGTATTGATGAGTGTGTTGATGGTCAAGTGCGCAATGACCTTCACACCCCCATCTACTGGAAATGGGGTGGGATGTCTCTTATAAAAAAGTGTGAGTCGTTGATGAGGAATCAGATGTTAGATAATATCATCAGAGTGAATATAGAGTACGAGAAGTTTCTCAATTCAGTGAGTGTATTTTTATAAGGTGAAATAATCTATATTTTTCATACAGTCTTACTTGTCTTTTCTTCCAAAAGTTGTGGATTTGAAAAGAATCAATTCTTCAATAATTGAAAAGAGGGTGGGAGCTTTTGAACAAAGACCAATATCATCATTACCCATCGGTAAAGCTTTCAACATAATTGGTATGACGATTTGCATAACCCGATATGGGAGATCTATTCTGATGACATTACGTGATGATAATGATACATTATTCAAATCATGGTTGTCAAAAAGTATTTCGGATGAATTCAATGCGGACGATGTCAGTTGCATAAATGCTTCAGATTTCAAATATACAATAACATATTTGGGTCAGAGTCCACAAGTAGGAGGGAGTTTAAGAACTCGACCTCTAGTAGAATTCAACTACATTAAATGATAATATTGTTTATATGTTAATAGTCAGGATATAGTATCTTATGTTGAATATAGATTCATTAAAAATAACATTCAGTAGAAGTAATATATTTGGAGCATCACATTTTTCTCTCAAGGGTAAAATTATTTGAATATCAATGGAATATATTAACAATTTTTTCGTTTCAGTTTCCAATATGTGGATGCATTACTCAAGTCAATGTTGACGCAGTAGCCGTGGACATCAATACAGCCATCGAGAGATTGAACTCCTACTTGAATGCCTTGAGTCAG